>CM056950.1:33921220-34006971 GCA_029856935.1 Cyclocarya paliurus | reverse complement strand
TTTATCTATAACCTATTTCCTTGGATTAATTATGGGATGCAAGTTCTACTTCAACTTTCATATACAAAACTGAGGATTTCCAAGGGTACAGTTTGATTCTTGTATACATACAATGCATTTACTAAAGACTGTCAATAGACCAAGGGCTTCCTTATCTCAACAATCCCAATACCAACTAAAAGCAAAGCTATCTTCCTCATTTGTTTATCCTCTCTTGGCCTACAAGGTTGCAGGTACCAACAACCACTTAGTACAGCAAGTTAGAATCACTGGACTACCATCCTACCTTCTATTGGATTACTGTTTATATGACATTTCAAGTTATATGACACAATTTGTTTATTAGGAGACGGTTTACTTCTAAATTTGCCAACAGTGGACTCTACATGTAGTTTCATGCAAAAAGTAAAAAACTCATAATAGACAGGACTCCCTTAGATGGTGTGGAGGCTTGGCTTGTCGCTGTCCGAAGTAGGCTAAGATACTCATATTGAGCAATATGTGGTGAATGAGATCCCACATTACTTGAGAATGAAAAGTTCTTTCCCTTTATAATGAACTTCAAGGGGCTCCAATTGTGTTATTGACTAGTTCTTTTGGAGTATGAGTCCAAATGTGGTTTGGACCTCCCTTGCGGCATTACAAATGATATCAGAGCCACTATCAACTAGAAATGTAAGACTGTGCCACTTATGATGGAATGAACAACTAGGACATTGCGAACTTAAGAGAGGAGATCATGATACCCATATTGAGTACGTGTGGTGAATGGGTTTGTTCCCACATTACTTAGGAAGGAGAAGCTCTTGCCCTTTGTAAATTACTTCATGGGGCTCCAATTACACCATCGACTAATCCTTTTGGAGTATGGGCCCAAATGTGGTTGGGCATCTCTTGAGGCGTTATATAAGCGGACTGGGTTTGTTAGGGGAGCCAGGCCTAAAACACACACCAGATAGTGGACAATCAAAGACTATTTGGGCGATCATTCAGGAGTTGAGGACTTCATGAGATAATAATTTTCTATCTGAGCACTTGGCAGAATATGCAACCAAAATATCAGAATTGGTACCCTTTTTCTGATCCTTTTCTGTTCTTTCCTTTGATACCTGCCTTTTTCTCCAATTTTCTCTTGCATAGTCCCTAATCAAATTGGCAGTAAATGAAAATGCACAACTGTTTTTCCCTTTAGGTCAGTGTGTCATCATGACAGTGAGTGAGTAACAAGGCCTTTTTTCTGTTCAAGTGGTTACCCCTTCCCCTTTGTCCCAGTTCATTGTATTTGCAAATAACTCTGAATCTGTGATATGACCTACCAACACATTTATGATAGATGGTATTTAAAAGAATGGTGAGTGTAGGTGGAGCCGGATCTCACCCAATGCATCATCCTCCATAAGGTTTTCCATAGGACCTGCTAAATGTTCCAAGCCAAATGCCATGGGGTCACAATTGGAGACAACATATTGGCAGATCACATCCTTACATTACAACCAACAAATCTATTCTTTGTATGACTGGGCTGAATACTAAAAGCAATAAAATCAGATATTTCAGGGGCACACTAGAGCTGCAGTTGAGCATTGCATTGTCTGTGCAGAAACAACCAAGCAAAAGTTACAGAAAAGTCAATAAATAAGAAAAGTATCCATCCCCAAGTAAACTGTAAATAGTTCCTCTTCTCTTTGTTGACACACCGATGCAGTAGTCTAACCACACAAGTCGTATCTCTACCTTCATGTTTTTTTATGCAAGATATTGTACTACACATTATAAAGCACTAACATAGCATTGCTAGATAGTAATAAGACTACTTACGAGATTCGATCGTATCATTGCATAGCAATCTAAAAGTGCAACTTCTTCATCAGAACGCTTTAATGAAGAGTCTGTTTCCAGTATATCCTAGACAAAAGCAAGCAGAAAATAGTCAAAAGAGATCAATGAAATCCATAATGACAGAAATAATGGCATGCTCTAAACCACAAAAATTTCAAACATATGAATGAGAGGTGCATGAGAAGGCAAAGTGGAGATTGAAACCTCGTGAATAAACGTAAGGTAACAAGACCTTCAAGAATACCTAATATGATGCTATGTGAATACCTCACCGACTCAAATGCCTATGACGCTCAAAAAATTGTACAAAAACAAAGTTGTAGCTGTAACATACATGCTATAAATGGTTAAGCTTTCAAATTAACACTATAATCGAAGAAAACATATAAATTTTGGCACTAGATCAATGTTACTCTATCAAGCACACAATCATCATCGAAATTTATTAATAATACGAACATTATATATCGAGCAGTGCTACATGTACTTATAATTTTACTTACAATTTTACGTACAAGACTCATTTTGTCAGTTTTCTTTTGAAATTCAAATTTCATAATTTTACTGGCTTCAGTTGCTACTAGTGATTTGCATCGGAAGCATTATTTGAGAGTCATCTGTTGCATTATTAGAGTTGTTCCATTAGGATGGGGTATTCTAAATACTTATCAATTGAAACAAAGGTATTTGTTTTAGCTATGGAGGGGGGAAGTATCTTGCGTATTATCAAGAGAAGCAGGAAGGTCAACAAGGAGATGGTCTTCAATACAACCACTGCACGTTGGTTAGCAAACATAGTTGAAGAGTGTGCAAAATCGGAGGGCAGTAAAGGTTTTTTCAAGACATATCGCAATGGGGAGGCGGCATTGGTTGCTCATTGACGGGCCAATGCTTTTGGGCGATATCTAGAAATCACTGATTATGGTGATAGATGGTTGTGTATTTTTAGACCAATCACTGATTGTGGCTTAGGGAGGGGGACAAATGTAAAAAGTTTTTTCATCAAGCTGCAAACTCAAATAGGAGGAATAATGCCATTGAGACCATGACCATAGATGGCTGTGTATCTACAGACCAATCAGCGATAAAAGACCACATTGCTGGACATTTTGAAGAACTGTTGTCGGAACCTTATGCATGGAGGCCTAGAGTAGATGGTCTAGCTTTTGAGGCCATTGATCAAAATAGAATGGTTTTGCTAGAGAGACCATTCAAAGAGGAAGAGGTACAGCAAGTAATCAGAAAAATGAATAAAGATAAAGCTCCAGGCCCTGATGGTTTTACCATGGCATTTTTTCAAACTTGGGAGGTGGTGAGAAAGGATGCCATGTAGGTTTTTCAAGAATTTTTCACTTTTGGCAAATTTGAGAAAAGTTTTAAGTGCTACTTTTATTGCACTTGTCCCTAAAAAGGTTGGTGCAATAGAGGTGCAAAATTTCAGGCCTATTAGTCTTGTGGGCAGTGTGTACAAGATACTCTCAAAAGTCCTTGCTAATAGGATGAGCACAGTTATGGATAAAATTATCTCTAAGTCTCAAAATGCATTTGTGAGAGGTAGAGATATATTGGACTCAGTTCTTATCACTAACGAATGTTTGGACAGCAGGATTAAGTCAAGAGTCCCGGGTATTTTATGCAAATTAGACATGGAGAAGGTCTATGATCACGTTAATTGGGAATTTCTGTTTTATTCATTGAGTAGATGTGGATTTGGGGAAAGATGGAAGGGGTGGATGAGGCATTGTGTGTCAACGGTTCGCTTCTCAGTCTTGGTAAATGGTGATCCCATGGGTTTCTTTAATAGTTCACGAGGATTACGACAAGGTGATCCACTATCGCCACTCTTATTTGTTCTTGTCATGGAGGCCCTAAGCAGAATGGTGTCGGCTTCAGTAGAGGGCAGATTTTTTTCAGGTTTTTCAGCAGGAGATAATCATCATGGCTCCACCATTATTTCATGTCTTTTGTTTGCAAATGACACTACTATTTTATGAGGAAAACCCAGGTCATATTCAATCTTTGAAGGCTATCTAACTTTTCTTTAAAGTGGTATCCGGGTTAAAAATAAATCTCTCTAAGACGGAGATGGTTACAGTGGGTGATGTAAGCAATATTAAGGGGCTGGCTAACATACTAGGCTATGTGGTCTCTTCACTGCCGATGAAGTACCTTGGTCTTCTGTTGGGAGCATTCATTCGAAGCTAAAACTAGAGAAGGTGTTGGAGAAAATAGCGCGTAGGCTAGCCGGGTGGAAAAGGTTGCATCTATCCAAAGGGGGTCGGATTACACTAATTAAGAGTACTCAATCAAACCTTCCCACATATTTCGTCTTTATTTCCTCTTCCAGCTAGTGTTGCATCTCGGACTGAGAAACTTCAACGTGATTTTCTGTGGAGTGGACTAGGTGATGAGTTTAAATTTCATTTAATTGGGTGAGATAGAGTGTGTACTCCTTTGAGGGATGGTGGATTGGGGGTTCGCAATGTGAGGGCTTTTAATGAGGCTCTTCTTGAGAAATGGTTGTGGCAATATAATTATGAGAGGGAAGCCTTATAGAAGGTGGTGACTGATACGAAGTATGGGAGTACAAAGGGGGGTTGGTGTTCTAATGAAGTTAGGAGGCATACGGAGTGGGGTTATAGAAGTATATCCGGAAAGGTTGGTGGTCTTTTTGGTGCAACACTGGGTTGTGTATGGGGGAGATGGCAAAAGAATCAGTTTTTGGCATGATGTGTGGGCGGGAGATATGGCTCTTAAGGATGCTTACCCCACTATTTTCAGAATTGCACGGGAACAAGATGTTTTGGTGGCCGACTTGCAGGCAATTACTCAAGGTTCTCAGGAATGGAATGTTAGCTTCACTAGGAAGGCACATGATTGGGAAGTAGGTGTTCAGGTGGAATTCTTTAACCTGCTATATAACATTGCTCCTGCTGTTACAGTGGGTGGATAAGATGGAATGGAGAGCTTCTAGCAAAGGAACATTTTCGGTATGCTTTTTCTATGATTCACTTACAGCTCAAGTTAGGCATAATTTTCCTTGGAAGAGCATATGGAGGAGTAAAGCACATACTAAGGCTGCATTCTTTGTTTGGACAGGAGCCTTAGGGAAGATTATGACCATTGATAATCTAAGAAAACGAGAGCACTGACCTGGTGCTGTATGTGCAGAAATAGTGGTGAAACAGTGGATCATTTGCTCCTACATTGCGAGTTTGCTCAGGCCATATGGAATTACTTTTTCAGCAAAGTGGGATTAGCATGGGTAATGTCGGGAGGGTGGTTGAACAACTAGCAAGTTGGAGAAGGATCACAGGGACACCACATATAGCAGTTGTGTGGAAGATGGCTCCCATTTGTATATTTTGGTGCATCTGGAGTGAAAGAAATGATAGACATTTTGAGGATCGGAAATGCTCCTTGGAAGAGTTTAAGAGCTTTTTTTTTTTTTTTTTCTTAAGTAGAGTTTAAGAGCTTTTCCTGGAAGACTTTATTTATGTGGGTCATTGTTATAGATTTAAATGGTCTTCGCTTCCATGATTTCCTTGTAACAGTTTCTAGTTCCTAAATTGGTGTAATCACATGTATACCTCCTTTATACTTGGGCTATGCCTATCTTTATATCAATAAAATATCTTCTTATAAAAAAAATCATAATTTTCAGCATATCAATAATTGACACGTGGAGAAAGAAGTTGTTTATAAGTTTTTCTTATGTACATTTAGCATTTTTTCTTATACATCTACCGCTTCAAACATCAATATCATATATAAATAATATGTTTTTTTCAGATAACAAAAAACACCAGAATCGAAAAAAAGCAGAGGAATAACAGCATGATCTTTCCAACACTTTCAGTAGTCGCAATATAGGAAGCAGATACAGTCTACAAGCTCTAAGTAATTAACAGCATTCTACATTTAGTTGATGATATTATAGAATACTAAAAAATGGATGCTATTCCACCAACAAATGCATAAAGAGAATAAACAACAAAAAGGATGCTATTCTATCGATCACATTTATAATAACTCCACTGCATTGATTTAATAAGCATCTTATCATAACCAAAAGCCAGTAACAACTCCAATGCAAATTTGCTTTAATAAACATCTTATCCATATAACCAAAAGCTCATCTGCCTACCTCCGCAATATTATGCAGAAAGTGGTTTCTTCCAACAAATTGGACAACTGCTCTACACAGGGGACAGAGTACACTTGAATGTTTCTCTTGAGATCTCCTTAACCACTCTGAGAAGCACCCATTGCTGAAAATAACAAATAACAACTTCAACAGGAATCTTTAGATAGAAAATAAAAAAAGCCATAAGGATGGCAGCTAAGCTAGCTAGTGAACAAGAGACTTGGGATCAAATCCCTCTCCCACCAAGCCATTAAACAAAATTATAAGCAAAAATGCCATAATTAAAGTAAAGTAAGTTACAGACCAGAAGTTATGAAGGCAAGGAGCAACAGTAACAACATCATGCCAGATATTTAAGCAAATGCTGCATTTTGCATGCTCAACATCAACAGAAATCTGGTAAAACCAAACCAAGAGATCTAAGTCATCAGCATCACTACATATGAGAACAACCCTCAAGGGAAAATTTAAAGGTGAGAAATACACTAAATAATTTACTCACCTTTAATTTCTTATTGCAGATTTCCGGGCTAGGCATTACCTTGAATCTGTAGCCAAGATACCCTAGAGCATCAAGAAAACATAAAATAATTTGCTGGTGTATCCAGGCACAGCACATTAGATAATTTGAACCACAGCCTAAAAATTACAGTACAAAATATGTTTCCAACAAAGACAGATAATCCCTCCTGCAACAATACGCTCACAATTCTATCCACTTTTCAGATGTATAAAATAGGCTCATACCCTTTCTTTAAACTAATTGATTTTTCATTCACATGCCTTATAACACAACCAGTATGAGTATCAACCAAAGGAACAACACTTTAAACAAGTAAATAAGCAGCAGAGAGTTTAAAATAACAGTTTCTCATCGACAAGATCAGCCATTAAGAACTACAGAATACCAAATTGAATAGATACTGACCTTCTCTATCAGGGCCTGGAATAATTTCAGTTCCACACTTGATGAGAACAGTGTCTTCATCATGGACAACAGTCTCATTAACAAGTATCGTATGGGAACTATATCACCCAAAAAATGATAATAACATAAATGTCAGTCTTCTGTTGCCAAATAAATGAATACAAATGTTCATCCAATAATATCATCAATAAAGCAACTTCAAAAGCAGCCCCTTGATTTTTCAAACAACTTGAGCACAGAAGCAACCAAACAATAAACAAGAATTAATATGTTCAGGCAAATTCATACGATATTAATGCCTTTTATGCTTTTAGATAATATATTTTGGCTGTTGAACCACAGGTTATCAGCATCCTGTCCTACAATTACCCAAATTAGTTAATCATGGAAAGTTCATGAATCCAACCCATTGCTAACTCTAAAATTGACAGCTGTTATTGCAGATGATTTTTTTATTACTTGTTATGGCCAATGATATAACCATAATACAACTGGCATACATGGCTTTTACTGAATATTGACACCCTTCAAGGTATATCCACTGAAAGAAATTTAATGTGCTCATCATGCGTCTATCATTGTCTTACAGGAAAAAAAATCATTTAATCTTTAAATGAAGAAAAAAAACTGAAAATGAATTACCGATTTTAATATTTGCAACAAAGCATAAATTTTATATTTGACAGATACACAAAAATTGAACAGCTGAATATTATTCAACAGAAAATACCTCACGTTTTGCATTGTAGCGGTACATAGATCAGAATTCCGTGATATTTTGCACCACTCTTGTTTATCAGCAGAGGAGGACCTGATCTCTGAGCATACAAGAATCTCATCCGACCTTATATTAACTTCTGAATATCGTGAATCCAGTGGAACTGCAACATGAAAAAAAAAAGTTTACCAATATCCTAAATCATAAGCACAATCTCAAATTCTAAAATTAGTTCACCCCCCTCGTTAGCTTCATATCTAGCAATAGCCACATCACTAACAAGCTGAAAGTCATAATACCAAGGTGGAAAAAAATTATATAGACCACCAATACAAAACAGGCTGAACTGAGTGACAACTTGAACGCAGCTTCTCTACAACTTCCATTGGCTTTGAATTGTTGTGTTAGTCTTTAAAGCTTAATTCACATTGTCATATGAATATAGAATTCTGAAAGGAAAATTATTTAAATAGCCAAACCAAGGCCTCTCCATAAAATTGTACATTACTAGTCATTCCCTGTTTAACAAACTATCCTCACATACGAGTTCACAATCCATCATTCTATAGTTTAAAAATGATGAAAGCTTTCCTCATGTTATAAATAACTTCATGCTATTGCAAAAAAATCATCAACAGCATAGCTTCCGATTGACAATGACAAATGATTGATACATTTTTTTATAAGACAAATAGTCGACACATATCTTGAGCTTAAAAACTCACTGTTCACACATGCACTTAGGAAGCATTAAAATTGAGAACTTTTTTATTAGGAACCGGAAGAATAAACTGTTCTGATAAAATGAGTGTTTGGCATGTACAAATAAATGTCATTATCTATCGTTTACAAATACCTCTCTTGAGGTACTATGCCTACACGTACCTGCTGTAATATATTGATATCCTTTCACATGTATAAACACCTGTTGTATCATGCATCCACGTTTTCTACATAATGAAAACAAATGAAACCCATTGAGATCAAGTTTTGGGTCCATTTTTCGTACCACCCGCAGAGTATATTACAGAATGCAAACTAGAAGCTTCTAAACAAATAAATAATGTCACAGCAATCCAATCAGACAACCGGAAAACATGTCACAACTGACCCAATATCAAGAGATGCCTATGGAACACTTTCCAGAGCAAACCAACAAAACACACATGTTACGCTTTAACGCCCCAGACAAAGAGCCTTCATGGCTGAACTTAAGAGCAAAAACACACTTGTTGGGGATCTTGCAGTGCCAAAAAGTAACCATATTTTCAGTATTTCATTTGTGTATAATGTTCTCAAACTGAATTGGCTAGTTCTTATGATTTCAAGGAGATCTACCATACGCTTGAGCCTTTTTATTAACCCTTAAAAGAAAAACCCAATGTCTTCTTCACCTTTCAGTAACATTTATTCTTCAATTGCTAAGTGCATATGAATGCCTCTTTGATTATGAATAACAGACCCATATTTGAGTGGCTCAATACAACATCATGTGGTCAAAACCAAAGAAATGGTATTTATGTTCAGAAGCTATTTGATTTCAATATTGCATGTTAGATACTTTTATGTATCCCAATTTTTCATTCATATGCACAATGCAGCTTTTCAATAAAGCTCTTTTAGGGAAGTGGCTTTGGAGATACAACATCGAGAGAAATGCATTGTGGACACAGATTATAGATGCAATATATGGTAGAATGTGGGGGAATTGGTGCTCTAATGAAACAAAAGGGGCTTTTGGGGTGGGATTGTGGAAGTCTATTAGGTTGGGATGGGGAGATTTTGTTAAAAACATTAATTTCAAAGTGGGAATCGGGACTAATATTTCCTTTTGGAACGATGTTTGGTGTGGTGATTCACATCTTAAATTAGCATTTCCTAGTCTTTTTAGGATTGCTAAATACAAGGGGGCTGCTGTGGCTGATTCATATTCGTCCTCCAATAACATGCTGAATTGGAATGTGGAATTTTCTAGAGATTTACAGGACTGGGAAGTTAGTGAAGCTGCTGATTTTTTTGTAAAACTTTATGATTCGAAGATTGATCTGAACAGGGAGGATAGGATGCAGTGGATTCATGATAACAAGTCCAGGTTCTCGGTGAATTCCTATTTCAAGGTGTTAAATAGACATGATAATAAAACATACTCTTGGAAATGTATTTGGAAAGTTAGAGTGCCCAGTAAAGTTGCATTTTTTTGCTCGTTGGTGTCGTTGGAGAAAGTTTTAACAATTGATAATTTGAGGAAAAGGGGTTTATATGTGATGGATTGGTGTTTCATGTACAAAAAAGATGGCGAATCAGTTAACCACCTGTTTCTTCATTGTGAAATGGTGACTGCTTGATGTAACGAGTTATTTGCAAGGGTTGGTATTGTTTGGGTGATGCCTTTTCAAGTGGTGGATTTCTTGGCTAGTTGGCATGGTGTTTTGGGACATGGAGGCAATAAAGCTGAATGGAGAATGATTCCTTTGTGTTTGTTCTGGTTATGGCTGGAGAGAAACGGGAGATGCTTCGAAGATTGTGAACACACAGTGGAAGAATTTAGGGATTTTTTCTTTAGTACTTTAAATTTTTGGGTAAACAATCTAGTGTAAGACATGAATATTTGTAGTGTTTTCTCTTTATTTGCTTTAGCTTGTATTTAGGTGTATTCTCTTGTACACTTCCTGTGTACTTGGGCTATGCCTATTTACTTGGAATAAAATCTCTTATTACCTATAAAAAAAAAAAAATTCGCATCTACAGAATATGCACTTTAATTCTTCCAGATTTATGACTTTTTTCAACTTTTTCTCCTAGATGTTAAGAAACATCAGCAATGCCTCAGTGCACCTTGAGCCTTTATTACCATTCATTAAAAAATAAATAAAAAAGAAAGAGAAATCACAAACTGACAGGGCTTCAATCTACAACTAGTTGAAAATTTGAATTTGTAGAGAGTGATTCTTTTATAGTATCAACCATGTGATTAGCATTGTAAATGGCTGAAAACAGATTAGAGAGGGTTAGAGTTGAAATGATGGGAATGGGGGCAAAGAATGAGAGAAGAACATCTCTCACACAGAACAAATAGAGACTTAATCTGATTGTTGAAGGATTTAAAGTTGAGTTTTTACAGTCGCATTAAATAAATTTCTTGAAGAAAAAAAATAATTCCATTCTTTAATCCAAAATACAATCAAACAAATCCCATTTTAAAGAGGCTTCAATCGTCCAGGACTATTTCTAAAATAAGCAGAATGCATCAGTAGACTTATAACAGATGGAACAAAATCTTTTTACTATTCATAGGACTAAGTCTCGTTTGGGAACACAAACCATCTTATCTCATGTTATCTCATAATTTCCTTCTCAAACATCACTCAAACACAAACACTTTTCAATTTCAAACTTTCAACTTTTTCATATAATCATTACAACTTTTTCAAATTTCCAAACAAAGCACAAAAAAAAATATTAAAAAATTTCAAAGCAAAAATAATAAACAAAAATTAAATTCTGACAATATTTTAACTTTATATAATATTTTTATTCAACTTTTTCCCTCTCCTTTTCCAAAACCCAATAAAACATCTTAACAAACAATTCCACTACTATTCACAAATCATTTCACTTTTATCCACAGATTTCTCATCTCATTTTATCTCATTCCTCAAACGAGTCTGTAGGGTCCATTTGGCAACACAACTGTTCTCAAGTATACTCAAATATTTCCTTCCCAAACATCACTAAAACAAAATATTTTTCAATTTCAAATATTCAACTTTTTCATCTAATCATTACAACTTTCCCAAACTCCAAAACTATATACAGAAAATAATATTATTTTTTCAAATCTCAAAACAAAAATTATATTCAAACAATTTTTTAAATTTATAATACTTTAATTCAATTTTTTCTCTCTTTTTTGAAATCAAATAAAACATTTTAACTCAAACAATTTCACTGTTATTAATAGATATACTAATATATTTTAAGTATCCAAACGGTCCGTAATGCACAAATTGACTGGCTAATTGATAACATCTTCGAAGACTGAACAGCACATTGGATGGTTTCAACAAATGACTCTTTGGACTATCCAGATTTACTAATGATTCTTATTAAACCAAACCCAAAAAAGATTCAAACCAACTGAGACCCAACTTCAACCCATTAATGCATAACGTTTGAACCTGAATATATTCCACCCAAGCAATAAAATGGAGCGGTGC
Source organism: Cyclocarya paliurus (assembly GCA_029856935.1). Lineage (NCBI taxonomy): Eukaryota > Viridiplantae > Streptophyta > Magnoliopsida > Fagales > Juglandaceae > Cyclocarya > Cyclocarya paliurus. Next base: position 33,995,122 of record CM056950.1, on the reverse strand, counting down.
AACGAAAGAATATAAAGGCCTATACGGCTAAAATGTGTTGAAAACCCCCAGTAGAAGAATGTACTCTTTTTTTTCTTGAATGTAATCAATGGTGATTTTTCGATTCATGCATGTACTGCACAACAAAGAAACGTCGTAGGGGAAAAAAGAACCAAAAGAGTAAAAAACTAGTAAACGAAAATACCAAGCTTGGCCCAGATTTCCTCTTCAGAGAGCATTGCGCCTGAGCTCTCTCCCACTTCCATTATTATCCGTAGATCGTTTGATCAATCGTCGTGAAAAAGCTTTCTTGCTGTCTCAGGCGTTTGTCCGAGTCAAAGCGAAGACGAATCGTGCGTGGGACGCACGCAGAGACGTCAAGCATAGGCGTCATTGTTGTGATACCGTATTTTAGTGCATATTAATGGAATGAATATTTTAATTAATTTAAATATTAATTTTTTTATTTTAAATTTATTAATTTTTTATTAATTTATTTTTATAATTTTTAAATTATAAAATTTCTTTTGATATGCTTTCTTAATATTAATTATTATTTTACATTTAAATTACTCTTTAATTTAAATTAATTGTTTGTAGGCTTTAATATTATTGTGTTGTTGAATTTTTATTATTATTTTATTTTAGCTGGTCATTGTGTTTAAATTATTTTATTCAACTTACTGTTTTGAAATTCTTTTCGTTGGATCAATTTTGTGACTCAAATTATGAGAATTGAACCTCATTTCTTTCCCTCACTTTTTCTTTTTCTCCTCTTTTTCTTCTTCCTTTCTTTTTCTCCAACCTTTCTCTTCCCGCGCACAAGCCCCTCCCCTCTCCCTTTTCCGTTTGCTTCGTCCGCCTACAATGCCGTCGTGCACCGTCCATGTGCAACACCGCCCCTCTCATTCTCTTCCCCTCTGGCTAGCGATCATACCCCTCCATTTTCAGCTCATCCCTCGTCGCCGTTAACCTACAAGCACAGCTTCAAGCCACGCTGTCTTTGCGTTCCAATGCCGTCGTCGCGCCACTATCGGCCACCATATTTTCACCATAGCATTGGTGGCCTCCCAACTACCTAACCCACCAATCCTCAGTCCCAATCCGCCACTGATGAAACCCATCTATCCTTATTTTTGATTTGGGTGTTTTGACCTTCAACCGCCGCCTACATCGCCACCCACGGCCAACCACCACCACCACCATTAGTTTCACCAACATCCCTAAGCCCTTCCCTAGCAATCCCAAGTTTTCGTTTGTTCCTGTTCAAAACTTGAGTTTTTGAGACACACGACCATAGTCCAAAATACACTGTTGCGTGGTTGTGCCACCACTTCTAACACCTTCATGATCATTTAAAAATTATATTATAGCGCTGTAAGTATATTTTCAAAGAACTTTTGAGATTTAAATGTATTTTTGCGCTAACTCATGTTTACGGTGAATTGATTGGTTGTGTCATACTGAGTCCGAGAAGTAAGGGAGTCGGTTGGATTGGATGATGAAGTTGTTTGTGATTGGATTATGCTGGGATTTGTTGGTTGTTGGATATTTGTATCGCGTCTTGTACAATACATTTGCACGCATGTTCATGTTCGTAAATGAAAACTGAGTTTTTCGGATAATTACATACATGTTCATGTGTATATTTGAAAACTGAGTTTTCATGTGAGAAATAGTTTTTGGGTGCGTTTGTATCACAGCCCCAAGCTGAGATGGGGTATTATCTTAGTAGAGCTCCTCTGGTCACTCAAGAGCTGAATATACTAAATGACGCCCCATGGGTTGTTGCTGGGCGACAACAGGATCAAACGGGATGGTAAAGCTCTCGTGCCTACTCCGTGGCCCCTCTTGCTGGTGGGGGTTAGAGGATGCTTGGCCAGGAACGCGTTGGGCATGGAACTGGGCATCGCTCGTTATGAATTCACTCTCACGGTCGTTATCCGTGGTGTGACGAAGGGAGTCAGGGTGTGTGGATAGTCCTTAGGGGAGATCATAGTGCATAAGATAAAATTGGATAATGGGTCATTTTCTCGAAAAATGACGGGATTTCAATAAATGGATATTTGGGCCATTTTCTGGAAAATTGGCGAGTTTTGATTAAAATGATTTTATGTGAACCACTTTTTGGGAAAATAGCGAATTATTATTTTTGGGCCAAAATGGAATTTTGGCGTGCGTTGAAAAATAATCATTTTTTGAGAAGATGATGTTTTGGGTCTAATGCATATTTCATCATATGCATGCATAATTGTTGGTTGCATTAATATATTTTTTTTATCTCGTGGGTTGTTTGGAATGTTACTTACTGAGATTCACATCTCATGTGGTATTCTTTACCCTGCGGTACCGTTTTATGGCATCGCAGATTTTGATGTAGACGATGCTGATGTTGAGCATGAGGATTTGGCTCCACCGGATAAGTTATTTGGGATTTGTTTCCCGCTTGTTAAATTATGTATTTTGGTATTATTATATTTTTATGGGATAACTATATCTCTCTCCCTTCGAGGACCCAGTTCTAACTCTCTCCCTCCATGAATCCCTTCGACCCCAGGCCACTCTTCCCCTCCCTCCCTTCAAAGACCCAGACCCAACTCTCCCTCTCCCTGAATCCCTTTGAACCCCAGACCAAACTCTCCCCCTCCCTAAATCCCTTCGTACTCTCCCTCCCTTCAAACTTTCCTACCCTTCGTAAATATTTTTTCATATTTTGGGTGCCATGTATGCATTCGACCTCATGTTAGTTAATTATCATATTGCACTATTTTTTCACCCTCTGCATTTCTTGAAGTGGATTTAATTACAAGCTAGCTAGGAATGAAATTCAAATGGACTGTATGTGCAGGCTAGCCAAGAGCGCCATGAAAATTCTTTATTGAAATTAGAAATGGATAAACTTCAAGATGAAAACAAAGCCATGAGGGAGAAAATAAACAAAGTTTGTTGCCCCAACTGCAGCACAGCCACCACAAGCCAAGATGCATCAGTGACCACGGAGGAACAACAGCTAAGAATCAAAAATACCAAACTCAAGGCCAAGGTTTGAAAAAATAAACACTCACAAGAAAAAAAAAAACCATTTTTCAATTATTTGATATGCACATACCACTATAATTTTAATTAGCACAAAACTTCTACAATAAATAGATACAGATTTCGTCAAGTGCCTCCATTTTGTCAACATTGTTCCTAAAACAAGAACTCCCAATTAATCATGAAGAGTGAGCTCGAGAAGAAGACCATTGAAGACCACGAAGCTGAAGACGAGCTTGAGAAGAAGACCACTGAAGAGACAGCACCAACGCCAGACCCAGTTCCATATGAAGAGAAAAGCATCGCTCTGGTCGTCTTTCTATTTCCACTGGTTTTTTAGTTTTTATTTTATTTTTTATATAGCGGTTAACGTGGCACCGCCAACTCCCTGTGGTTACCATTTGGCAATTATACCCAGAAGAACTGTTTCTTAAAAATATAGCTGCTCTTTGAGCCATCTTCTAGTTACAATCTATTAAAACTTCAACTTTAGGATTTTATCAGTTCATCGACACCACTTAGAAGGACAACGGCAAAAATACATGAGAAACAAACTTATTTTATTTTTATTCATATGAAGTAAACATGCACTCTCAAGATTCTGAGCATATTTATGTTCACTTTTATATAATAAAGTCCCATATTCCTGTAACAGGGGTCGGGAGAGAATTCACATTCTCATGGACATCTTCTCATGCACATCTAGGCTCTCTTAACTTAACACTTCCAAATAATAGGGGTGGGTGACAAGGCCCCACCCCCCATCTGCCCGCCTTCCATCATCCGACCCTTGTCTAGGTGGAGCAAAGGCCTTGTCCATCATATGCGAGCAGCAGGGCAACCAACCGCATCTAGGAGCCCAACGGGGAAAGGGGCAGGCTGGGGCCATGCCTTCCTACATAACCCATTGTTCGTCCACTTTATATAAATATATATAATTATATATATAATGAAATGATATCATTTTGTGTCTTGGGGGTATCCCCAATACGGCATCATTTTATTAAGGGTTAATTCCTTCTTGTCTCGAACCACCCTCTATCTCTCTCACTCACTCTCTCTCTCTCTCACACACACACACTGTCTCTCACTCTACTCTCAAGTCTCAACCTCTCTCTCTTGCAGTCACGTCTCCATTCGCAACTCACGTCGTAATTGAGCACCAAACCTCATTCTCTCTCCATCTCTGTAAGTATTCTGAAATCCTAGTCTCGAATTTTTTATTATTTATTTTTGCAATAGATTGGACTATAGAGGATGGGATTGTTCATTAGATTTGGAGGATGAGATTGTGTTTTGTTTGCTGTGGAGGATTGAATTCTATGTAATATGTATATTGAATTATTTGAATTATTGATTGAAATTGATTAGGGTTTTAATCCAAAATTCTAATTTATATTAGGGTTTCTAATTGAAACCCTAAATTAGGTTAGGGGCTTATATTAAAACCCCTAACCTAGTTTTATTTGAAGGTTTTAATGTGGGGTTTCAAAATTGAAACCCCAATCTATTATGGAGTTTCAAAACCGAAACCTCAAGTAATTTTGGAGTTTCAATTTTGAAACCCCAAACTGTGGGGCCCCACCCCCTGCGGCAGAATTCCGAGGGCAAGAACCTCCCCCCCTCCCATGCACAGGGCAGGGGCGGGATAAGGCCTACCAAACATGGAAACGTAATTTTGGGACCTAATTATACTATGAAATGTGTTTACGTGTATATACATGTAAGTATCTATTAGGATTTCATGTGTATATATATATATATATATATATATATATGTATATGTATATATCGATTGAGATTTTCTACCATTTTTACGTGTATAATATATGTGTATCATTGATTTGTTGATAATTAAGAGATAATAAATTACGGTCAATAATATTTTTTGATAAACTGACCGAACAACCATACTTATTTTAGGTTTTGAGGGTAACGCAAGTGGAGCCCATAAAATAACTAATTTGGCTTAAAATCAGACTACATTGGATTAACATCATCCAATTTTTGAGCTGCAGTAAAATAGACGAAATCAACAAATTTAGCTTGCATTGTAGCAAGATCATCTTATTTTCTTATGATTATTTCACCCCAACCAAATCTACTTTCTTCCATCTCCATTGTAATTTCTTTCCCACATCGTTCGGTTTCCTTACATTTGTCGCTTGCAAAATTTCTTGTCATGATGCGAGCAATAGTATTAACAGCCGAAAAGGAAGAAAGTGGGAGAGATGAAATGGGACGTTTTAGTTTAAATGAAACAATGTGTTTCATGTCAAGGGATAGATGTAGTGAGCATTTTACGTTTTGATTGTTGCGTTTTATACATATTATAAACGGTGCATTTTGAGTTCTTGTAATAAGCATGTCCCCAAGTGTATATAAGTGAGCAAATGCTTGTGGATTGATTGTCTAGAAACTTAGAAGGATTTACAATGGTGGTTGAGAATTCCTAAAAAATTCTTGCCAAGAATGCAAATCTAATTCTTGGTTCTTTCTTGTATTTTCTTGTTCATTCTTTCTTGAGTTTGTTCATTTTATTTTCTCGTTCTTCTCTGAAGCCATTGGGAGTGGAATTTAGACCTTGACAATTGGTATCAGAAAGGCTAATCCTTTCATGGCTAAAGGCACTCGAGTAGCAGCTCTGAAGTTACAGCATGAAGGGATGCAAAGACAGCTAGAAGTGGTTCATAAGAAGTTAGAAGATCATCAACAGGCCATCCATGGCATCACTAAAAGGTTATATCAACTAACTAACTAATATGATTAGATCCTTACTTGGAAGTAGACAAGTTCATTCTATTGAAGAGGAAATTCATAACCCAGGGTAGTATGTCATGAAGAGAGGGGCTTTATGCCAAGGAGGTGCATCTGAATTTTCCACATTTTGATGGGAACAATCCAACTGGGTGGATCTTTAAAGCCACTCAGTATTTCGACTTCCATCAAATGTCTTCCAACCAAAGGCTTTTAATGGCTTCTTATCGTATGGAAGGAGAGGCTTTAGTTTGGTATCAACATGCATTGGATTCTGACCAATTTACAGGATGGAATTCATTTGTGAAAAGTTGCAGATTAGATTTGGGCCAACAGATTATGATGACCCTATAGAGGCATTAACTCACCTTAAACAGACTTCATTTGTGAGTTCTTATAAGTCTTAGTTTGAGGATTGTCAAATAGGTTGAAAGGATTATCTGAGAGGCACAAACTTAGTTGTTTCTTGAGTGAATTGAAGGATGAGATTCGTCTCCTTGTACAAATGCTCAATTCTATCAACCTTAGCGCAACATTTGGATTGGCGAAAATCCAAAAGAAATATATTTTGACGTTAAGGACTTGGAGGCAGAATAAGGCTACTGTTGAGAAGGGATCTTTTGAGACAGTTGGTGAAGATAGTGGTAAGGTGCAAAGGAGTAATGTTCCAACCAAAAGAATATTTTCTAAAAATGGAACCTATCCCATGTATGTAAGTGACCTGAAGTATATTTTTCAACGAGAGAATTCTGTGGAAAGGGAGGTCGAATAAGAAGAGTGTGTTGAGCCAGTGTAGATCTATGATGAAGGGCGGAAGTATAGTGGAGAATATTTGAAAATTTGAATTCATGACATCTCTGGTTTTCCTAGCAATAATGCTATAAGACTGCTTGGGAAGATTGGATCTTTTTCAGTAGAGATCCTAGTGGATTCAATAAGTACTCATAACTTCTTAGATCATTAGCGGTTGAAGCAACTAAACTAAGAATTCATAAAGAGTTTGCAAGTCAAAATGGCCAAGGGTGATAAGATTCTGAGTTAAGGGAAGTGTGAAGAAGTTGTCAAAACTTGAGGAACCAAATTCTTAGTTCCTTTCCATGTGCTTACTCTTGGAGGGTTTGACATTGTCCTTGGTTTGCAGTGGTTGAAGACTTTAAGTCCCATCAATTGAGACTTTACAAACATGACTATGCAGTTTGTAGTGGAGGGAAGTAATATGATGACTCTAAAGGGCTTTAAGGCTAAAAATATATCAATGGAAGCCACTGGAAAACATTTAAAATCCTCCTCTGTGAGGAAACATGCATGGTTATCGCAGTTAGTAGAAGTAGAAAATAGTAAGAATTGGGATGAAGTGCAGACTGAAGTGACAGAGGTGCTTCAGGAGTTTCAAGGTGTTTTTAAGGAACCAGTGGGAGTTCACCAAGATCATTTGACCACCAGATTGTATTGAAAGAAGAGATTGTTCCTATATCAATGAGACCTTATAGATATCCCCACTATCAGAAAACCAAGATTGAGAAGATTGTACAAGACTTGTTGAACAATGGGGTGATAAGCCAAAGCCAAAGTCCATTCTCTTCACCAATTTTATTAGTCAAGAAGGCTAATAGAAGGTGGAAAATGTATGTGGATTATAGAGCTTTGAATCAAGAAACCATTAAAGACAAATTTCTCATACCTGTCATTGATGAGTTACTTGATGAACTCTATGGTGCTAAGGTTTTTTCTAAGTTTTATTTACTATCAGGCTATCATCAAATCAGAGTGAGAAAGGAGGACATCTCCAAAATAGAATTTAGAGCTCATGAAGGCCACTATGAGTTCTTAGTGATACTAGTTGGACTTAAAAATGCACCTTTTACATTCCAATTGTTGATTTATGAGGTATTTAAACCCTTTCTCAGGAAGTTTGTTTTTATTTTGTTTTTATTTTTTTTCGAGGACATTTTGGTTTACAGTCAAAACTTTTTTGCTCATGTAATGTAATCTATATGAGATCACTACTGACAATCTTAGAACATCATAGTTTATATGCTAAGATGTCAAAATGTAGGTTTGAAGTGAAGGAAGTTGATATTTGCGCCAAATCATTTATGGTTAAGGGGGGTCCAGCAAAGACTTTCTCAATGCTGGAATGGCCTATTCGTAATACTTTAAAGTCATTGAGAGGTTTATTAGGTCTTACAAGATACTGTAGAAAGTTTGTAAGACACTATAGAATACTAGCAGCCCCATTAACTATGCTATTGAAGAAGAATGCATTTGTATGGTCTGAAGAAGCTATAAAAAAACCTTTCTAGAGTTGAAGAGAGTTGTTAGTCAACCTCAAGTCTTGAGGCTGCCTAACTTTTCTAAGGGTTTTGCAATTGAGTGATGTATTTGGGGGAGGACTTGGAGCTGTGCTTATGCAAGAGGGCCAACCTATAGCATTTTTCAGTAAGGCTTTGAAGGGAAAGACATTAATGCTATCAACATATGAGAATGAATTGTTGGCATTGGTCTTTGCATTGAGCAAGTGGAAACCTTACTTGCTTGGTCAGACTTTCAAAGTCAAAATTGACTAGTAAGCACTTAAATATCTCTTAGAGCACAAAGCAGACACTAAAGCACAATAAAGTGGATTTCAAAATTGATGGGCAGTGATTTCAAAATAGAGTATAAAAGGGGGAGGGATAACAAGGTAGCAAATGCTTGTCCAGGAAGGTGGAGGAAGAGGAAGCCATTGTAGCACTAATTTCTTTCCCTACACCAGTATGGATAGAGGAGTTAAAACATAAGTATTGTCCAACAAAATATATGATATTGTTTCTCAACTGCAATAGGGAGGAGAGGGACCTAAGGGCTTCTCTCTACAACAAGGATTGTTATTGAGAAAAGGGAAGTTGGTGGTAGTGCCCTTGTCGCCTTTTAAAACTAAGATATTGTAGTACATTCACCATAACCCATAGGCAAGACATGTGAGCTACTAGAAAATACTGCAAAGAGCTAAAATGGATTTTTATTAGGAGGGAATGCATAGGGATATTAAGAAGATGGTAAGAGAGTGTGACATATGTTAGGCCAATAAGCATGAGACTCTTCACCCAACTGGGTTACTGCAACCATTGTAATTTTTCTATCCCCAATTCACCTTGGTTGGACATCTCAATGGATTTTATGGAGGGTCTGCCACTGTCAAATGGAAAGAGTGTGATCTTCTTACTTGTGGACAAATTGACAAAATTTACACATTTTCTTCCCATCTCTCATCCATTTACAGCAAGCAAGGTGGCTCAGATTCCTCTTTTGGAGTTTTAAGCTCCATAGTATGCCTAAGACAATTGTCTCGGATAGAGATCCAGTGTTCACTAGTTCCTTTTAGAAGGAACTATTCCAATTAGATGGAACTTCACTAGCATTTAGTTCAGCTTATCATCTGCAGTTAGATGGCTAGACTGAGGCTTTGAACAAGCTCCTAGAAGAGTACTTAAGATGTTATAATGGCAAAAAACTAAAGGAGAGGAGCAACTGGATTCCTATTGCAAAATGGTGTTACAACACCATTGCTCATTTTTCTATTGTGGTCTCTCCATTTGAAGCTCTTTATGGCTATTCCCCTCCAAAATTGTTACATAAATTTCTGGAACTACAACTAATGTAGTAGAAATCTCGAGAGCAGCTCTTGTCTCTTTTAAAAGAAAATTTACAAAAGGCCCAACATAAGATAAAACTGTTTGCTAACAAAAAGAGGACTGAAAGATCTTTTGAAGTGGGTGATTGAGTATCCTTGAGGTTGCAGCCTTACAGACAAAAGATAGTGGTAATGAAGCATAGCTTGAAATTAGCCCCAAGGTACTATGGTCCTTTCCAAACTACTGTAAGAATTGGAACAATGACATATAGATTGAATTCATCTTTTAGATCTAAAATTCACCCAGTTTTTCAAGTGTCTTATTTAAAGAAAAAATTGAGTGAACAAATCTCACTATAACAAATAGTGGTTTTTGGGACATAATTTTTTTTTCCACGAATCCAATTTGGTTGCAAATAATTACTGTTTGCTATCAAATTCATGTGGTCAAAAAAAGTTGGTTGCAAATAATTATTGGTTGTTACCAAATTCATGTTTTATAGTCTCTCCTCTGCCTACATTACCACCATTGGGTCATAAAGGTAGTATTCAACCTGAACACGAGACTACCCTTGAGAGAAGAATGAGAAGAGTGGGGAACTATGAATCTACTCAAGTTTTGATTAAATGGCTTGGAGCGCCAATGGAAGACAGTTCGTGGGAGTCTCTTTGAAAGTTGCATAGCATATACCTTCACCTTGTGGGCAAAGTTCTTTAATGAGAGGGGGCACTGTAGGAGATTTTGGTATCGCATAGGCCAGAACTAAAATGAAACTAGTTCATTAACTCATCTAAATCATGAACATGGACTTATTTTAGTGGCTAAAGTACTGAGTTTGTAAAAAAGATAGCTTGATAGAATTTTAGTTATTACCATTAGATTCTCCAAAAATCATTTATTTAGAATGAACTATATAACCGTTATATTATTAAATATAACACAATCAGAGAAGTGCGCATTATAAAATTATGACAATGAAATTAAAAAGTATGACTGTTGATTAAAAAATAAAATGTGACTAGTAGCTAGATTTGTAAAATATGACGAAAAAGATATTTAATAAGAAAGTAATAAAGAGATTAAAAAAATTATTTTATTATTATAAAGAGTTTAAATAAATAATTTAATCTAGGATTAACTTTTGAGCACGAACAAAAGGAAAAAGTGAGATATAATTAATCGAAGTTTGGCTAAAGAGATAGAGAGGCTGATGCTGATGCTCTAAGAATGTGGGGGAATACATACATGTGTTTAATTAATTAATTGACCTCAAAGCTAAACCCAACCTATACGCATGCACAGATGTACTATAGCATGAATATGAGTTCTCCAATCTAAACATAGTACAAATATGTACCAAATCATGGAACTGTTCCTAGCGCTCAGAGGCTACACCTGATTAATTACTTTAACGATGGAGTGATGATATTGGCAAGACAACTTCTCTGTGTTTCTAACCATTCCAATATTGTTTCTTAGTAGAAGTTTGCAACTACTTCAACTATCTTAATTTAAGGATATTAATATCCTTAAAGTCTCCTTCGGATGTGTCACTATATATACAAGTAAGCTATCATTTTAAAAGTTATCCAAATATCTTAAAAATCAAATCAGTATTCGACTGAAGAGTAATATTCTTGTAATACAGCACGTAATACTGTATAATATTACTATTTTTTTAATACAACCTATAATTTGATACGAAATTAACTGAGTATGATTGAAGAGTCTCACCCATTTAGTTAAATAAATTGGGTTATGGTTAAATTATAGACAATATGAACACAATTTGACACAATTAAATTCAGAAAAATAATATTTGCAGTCATGGAGTAAGCAAGCGCCGTCCAATATATTTGAAAAAATTGAGTACATAAGAGACCAACATGAAAAAAATTAATTTTTTAATAGTGAATCTCACACTTTTTTAAATGTATGATTGCGTAATAGCACTTACGCACTCTATGATTGTATGTAGCATTACTCTTAAACCTAACATGCAATATTCAACTTAACATGAGATTAGTTGATTAAGATTGAGGGTTCTTACTTATTTAACTAAATAGATTATAGGGTCCTCTCATTTCCAAAGGTTTGAGGTTTTTGCTTTGTCTCGGACAAAGCTACGTCTCTTGGACGTGAGTCTATAGAGATTCTCAGAAACAATGGAGGAGGAGCTCACACAAAGATGGGGTACGTTGAATCTTCTTGAGGAAGGACAACAAGAACTGCTCCTGCCTGAGGAAGACGTTTTGAATAACAATCTCAGAGGCAGTAACTGCATATTTGCTTGCATTTTAAATGATAGAAATGCAAATCGTGAGGCCTTCAAGTCGACCATGGCAAAGGTGTGGAACCTTGCAGGTTGGTTAACCTTTAAAGATTTAGGTCCAAACAAATTCCTTCTGGAATTCCAGTTGCTGTCAAATAAGAAAAAAGTTCTCCAGGGGAGGCCCTGGTCTTTCAATCGCCACATAATCTGCCTAAAGGAGTTCGAAGGGGAACTGTCATCAAACAAGGTCTCTTTTACAACAAAGCCTTTCTGGGTTCAAGTGCACAACCTTCCTTTTGTGGGAATGAATGAGCAGCTGGGAAAGAAGATAGGGGTAGCCATAGGAAAGGTTCATTCAGTGGAAGTAGACGAACAAGGATGTGGTTGGGGGAGTTACCTGAGAATCAGAGTGGAAGTAAACGTTACAAAACCCCTACTACAAGGTAGGATGATAAACCTGGGTGGGAAGCAATGCTAGACTTTCTTCAAATATGAACGACTCACCAACTTTTGTTTCAAGTGTGGGCTCTTGAAGCATGCAAACGGGAAATGTCCAGGCTTCAACTTGGGCCCTTAGGCCAAAGAACAGTTCGGGCACTGGATGAGAGCAACTACTGGGTTCCCTCAACCTGCCTCAAGGAAGAAATACGGGGGATTTTCAGAACTCCCATTGGAAAGGCCTTCCCAGTAGGAGCACTCAGAGGCTGCCGGGGATGGGAATACGGTGGTTGAGAAGTCACCATCAACAGCAGAGGCCGAGTCCTCATGTCAGTACGACTCAGCTAGGCAAAAGGAGCCACCTACGGGGCAAGCTCACTCATGTCAGAACAACAGGAAAGCAGTAGATCATCTGAGCAGATCCCTAGTCTAGTGAAGATGTCCAAAGATCCCCTAAGTTTTGGGATATCTACTGCACCACATGAGAAAGGTCAATATTTTCCTGAGCGTGCTGTCCTAGAGGTTAGTATCAAAAGTCAAATATTTCCTTTTCTTATGAAAAACAATAGTAGGCCAGCTGAGCACAGTTTCACCAACAACTGCCCTGACTCAAACAAGCCAAATTCCCACTTTTTAAAACCCCTCATCAAGGCAACCTCACACTTACCCACCCTACGGAACAAGTGGAAAAGGAAAGCTAGGGAACAAGTCCCAATCCTCTCGGACATTACCAATTCCCTCCATGCCCCTCCTTATTCCCAAAGGGCGAAACGACCTGCCTCAATTATGGAAACCAGGTCAAGTTCACATGGCCTTAAAAAACAAAAAATCATCCTCAAACCTGCAAGGAGACTAACTTAGGACCTCAAGGTGGAGGCTGCCCAGCAACCCCACCATTCATCATGAATGTCATAAGTTGGAATTGTCGGGGGCTTGGGAACCCCCGAACAATTCATGAACTTCACAAGATGGTGAAGCAAAAGATCCCATACATGGTTTTCCTCATAGAAACCAAGTGCAACAGTAATAAGATGGAAAAGATCCGGGTTAAATTGGGGTTTGATAACTGTTTCAGTGTTAACACCAAGGGCAGGAGTGGTGGATTGGCTCTCCTCTGGAGACATTTTGTGGACTTCCAAGTTATTTCTTACACCAGTTGGCACATATCAGGTTTACTAAAATCAAACAGTGATGACACTAGCTATCTGATAACAGGCTTTTATGGGCACCCAAACTCTGCTAAAATGAATGAAACCTGACAACTTATCAAGGCTCTAAAGCCTGCCCTTAACACCCCCTGGTTATGCTTTGGTGACTTTAATGAGATCACTAGCTTAGATGAAAAGGTGGGAGGCGCCAATAGACCATACAGACAGATAGTGAATTTCAGGAGGGCACTAGAACATTGTGATCTAAATGACTTAGGTTTCGAGGGTGACAGGTTTACTTGGGCCAACAATAGAGAAGGGGTGCATTTCACTAAAGAAAGGATAGACAGAGCGTTTGGCAACTCTCACTGGATAAAGAAATATATGGACCACTCAGTTCAACATTTGCCAAATATTACCTCAAATCACAAACCTCTCCTTATTTCAATCCTAACCCAAGGCACCAGAAGAAGAAAATGCAGGATTTTCAGGTATGAAGCAAGTTGGGGCAGAAAATAGGGATGTGGGGATCTAATAAAACAGTTATGGGATCCCCTAACAGGACATCGGGATCAGCTGCAAAACACTTTAGTTGGCTTAAAAACCTGCAGAGAAGGTTTGGAAAAGTGGAGTAGGGACCAGCATCATAGCTAAGAGGCCCTCTTGAGAGATAAAGTAGCCAAGCTCAACACTCTAAAAGAAACAAATGAGGGTCATTTATATGCTAACATTCGAGAACTACAGAAGGAAGTTGATTCAATGCTTGAGACAGAAACTATTAAATGGCAACAAAGAGCCAAGCAAAACTGGTTAAAGGAAGGAGACCAAAATACATGGTTTTTCCACCATTGTGCATCTCAAAGAAGGAAACAAAATGCCATCACCAAGATCAAAATGGAGTTGGGTCAAGAATGTACTAGCCAACAAGAGATTAGCAAAGTTTTCCAAGATAGCTTCCAGGGTCTTTTCACATCCTTGAGCCCAACTAGCATTGCTGAGTGCACCTCCAACCTGTCTAAAATGATGACAGCAGCTAAGAATCTTTCTCTATCTTGTCCTTTCAATGAAACTAAAGTAAAGGAGGCTCTCTTTAGTATGAATTCCCTAGGGTCCCCTGGCCCGGATGGATTCCCTGCCATATTTTATCAAGAACATTGGACAACAGTGGGCAATAGGGTCACCCAGGCAGCTCTGGAAGTCCTCAATGGTGGTAGCTGGACTAAGATCTGAATGTCACACACATTGCCCTGATCCCAAAGAAACACTCACCCTCACAGGTCACTGACTTCATACCCATAAGCCTCTGTAATGTTTTCTACAAAATCATTGCAAAGACCTTAGCAAATAGACTAAAAAGTGTTCTGCCAGAGCTCATATCTCCCACACAAACTGCCTTTGTGCCTGGCCGGCTCATCACAGAAAACATAACAGTGGCTTTTAAGGCTCAATACACCATGAAGACAAGATTAAAAGGTAAGGAAGGGTTCATGGCCCTCAAACTCGATATGAGTAAAGCATACGATAGAATAGAATGGCCTTTCCTTAAAACTGTCCTACAGAAGTTTGGTTTTGACAACCAATGGGTGGATCTTATAATGAAATGTGTTGGGACTGTCTCATACTCCCTTCTCATCAATGGTGTCCCTCAAAAGTGTTTCCAACCAACTAGAGGGCTCAGGCAAAAGGGGACCCCTTATCCCCTTACCTCTTTATCATGTGCAATGAGGTTCTTAGTTGTATGCTTAACTAGGATGAACAATCTGGGATCCTCACTAGTTTACCCATTAGGAAGAAGAAACTATCTTTAAACCACTTATTCTTTGCAGATGATAGTATCCTTTTCTGCAAGGCCAACTCAATCGAGTGGAGTAGGCTACACTACCTGCTGGAATCCTATGAGTCGGTCAAAGACTTAACAAGGAGAAGTCTTCAGTCTACTTCAGCAAGAATACACCAGAGGAATTAAAAGAGATCCTCACCAGCATCGCGGGGATAAGAGGGACCAATTCCTATGAAAAATACTTAGGTTTACCAGCTTTGATTGGAAGATCCAGATCCCAATATTTTAAAAGTATTCTTGACAAGGTGCATGCTAGAATAACAAACTGGAAAAAAAAGTTCCTCTCTCGAGCAGGAAAAGAGGTCCTTATAAAAGCCATTATTCAAGCCATCCCTGCGTATAGCATGGGGATTTTCAAGCTTCCAAGGCAGCTAATCCATGAGCTGAACAAACTGGTGAGAAACTTCTGGTGGGGTCAGAAAAACCAAGAGGCAAAAATCCACTGGGTTCACTGGAACCAGTTGAAGAGAGCAAAAAGTAAAGGAAGTCTTGGGCTTAGAGACTTTGGCAACTTCAATCAAGCCCTTCTTGCCAAACAAGGGTGGAGGCTAATCACAAACCCCGATTCTCTAGCAGCAAAGGTGCTCAAAGAAAAATACTTCCATAAAACAGATTTTCTAAATGCCAAATTAGGCCAGAACTCTTCCTTTCTCTGGCAAAGTTTTCTAGCAGCAAGAAATTTGCTTAAGGAAGGTTTGATGTGGAGAATAGGAGATGGGGAGACAGTTAGCATTTGGAAAGATAGATGGCTACCAAGGCAGAACTCTTTCAAACCACAAAATTCCCTCAGATTCATCCATGCTGACACTAAAGTCTCTTTCCTTATTGACAAACCAACAAATCAATGGAAAGAGGGCCTAATCTCAACCATGTTCACGAAGGAGGAAGCTGAGTTAATCAAAGGTTTACTACTAAGTCCCTACCCTAGTCCAGATAAACTTCAATGGAGATGTACCACCTCTAGCCAATTTAGTGTTAAAAGTGCATATCATCTATTGACAGAATTGGATAACCAAAAGCAAGGTCAATCCTCTAACCCTCCTTCATCACAGGCCCCATGGACAAAACTCTGGAACCTGGACATTCCTAATGCTGCCAAATCTTTCCTCTGGAGAGCATGCCTTAACTCCCTACCTACCCGAGTCAATCTAGAGAGAAGAAAGATCACTGAAGATGCTACCTGCCCCATTTGCAAGCTACACCCTGAAACTACTGAGCACATACTATGGGATTGCCCCTCTGTAAGAGATACTTGGGCTCAAAGTACTAGGAAACTGCAGAAGACAAGTCCCTTTTTCCACAAATTTGTAGACTTAGTAGATGGATTCATAGAAGCTCTGGACGAAGAGGACCTGATGATTTTTGCCATTACATCGTGGCTCATATGGAAAAGAAGGAACGATTTGGTTTTCAATGGTCTATTCACACATCCAACTAATCTCACCCAGCAATCGACACAAATGGTGGAGGAGTTATACCAGATTTCTAAACAAAAGAGGCCTCAAACAAACACCTGCACGCAGCCAACCAAATGGGAAGCCCCACCAAAAGGCAGCCTAAAACTGAATTGGGATGCGTCCATAGATAAAGTATCCTGCCAGGTAGGAGTTGGTGCAATCCTCATAGATTGGCAGGGCCAAGTTCTAGCCACCCTTAGAATGAAGCACGACCTTTATCCTGATCCCTTAACAGCAGAGGCCTACACTGCTCTACAAGCTGCTCTATTTTGTAAGTCTTTGGGAAGACATTATTATGGAAGGTGACTCCTTGCAGGTTGTAACAGGTCTCCAGTCACCAATGGATGCAATCACATATGCAGGAAAGCTCATAGCAGATACCAGGCAAACTCTCGACTCCTTCACTTGCTGGTCTACAAGGCACACTATTAGAGCAAACAACTTGGCTGCTCATGACTTAAGCAAAGATGCTTTACGCATCAGTGGTTGTACCACTTTTTGTGATTCAGTTCCAAACTGTATTCAGACTCTTGTTTAAGTATTAATACAAGTCTTGACAATTTTAAAAAAAAAAAAACTAAATAGATTATAACACGCAAACTCAACTAAACATGACTACATGATATATGAATCCGACGTGAAAACAAAAATTATCAATCCATTTCAATCGAAGCTTTAAGAAAATGACGTTTCACGTGCATGTGATGGAAAATTCAGACTGATGATTGTCTCTCGAGTTGTGGGTATAGATTTTCATGCATGTGGTCCGGCCGGTAGCAATATACCACCCGTCGTTGTTGCAACGTATTAGGCTCACTCAGCTAACGTACTGAACAATTGCTTTAATTTAACTCAATGATCATGAGATATCAGGACGCGGATGATTGGTAGTTTACGAACCTATATATTCCTCCACACCTACAGCCAACACCATATATATCAATCATTAAATCGGCTATAAAAATGGAAGTAAACATGAGCAATTTAGAAAATAAATATTGTTATTATTATTATTATTATTTTAGGACTCATTTTATAATTAACCCACTCGTATGATATATAGTGTTATTTCATTAAAAATTGTAAAATCTTCTTAATTTAAATTTTGCACATTTTTTTATGATTTAAAATTTACATAATTATAGAAATATCTTACTCACTAACTCGTATTGATTAATTACAAAGGATACATAGTGAGGATTGAAATGATTTTCAGAAACAAATAACAACTAAGATTCAGGAAGGAATTCTGGGTGAGTTTGAGGAAAGTGTATAATAATTCATGGTTTTGGGAGATCAAGAATTTTCTACCAATTGTGGTGAGAGTTTTCTAGTTAGTAAGTGTTGAGCTACCTTGTACTCAACGGTGTTATGTTGTGATATAATTAAGGATTCAAACCTTGTGTTGATCTTAAGAAACTATAATTGGTGGTTTGAAAATTTGAGATGAGACTTGTAATTAAAGATTAAACTTTTGGTGGTGCAGATTTAGGATATGATTCTTGTTGATTTTGAGGGAATAGGTTTGGGTGATGGAAATGCTTATTAATGGTTAATTTTGGAAGTGACTAGTAGGTTACCAACTTGTGGAATACAAAGAAAGTTTGGAAGATAAGGCATAGGAGTTGATTGAGGTTAGCAGTTTATTGTGTGAAGATAATAATCATCGAAAATTATTGAGTGTTGTAGTAATAGTTTTGTGGAAGTGGAGGTTTCGGATTACGCGGTTGCCTTAGGAGTACTACACGTGAGGTGTCATTGGGAGATTAATGAGAATATGATAGAATCGCCTATGGGAGTAGACTTGAGAGAACATTACTTATGCTTGTTTGGGAGTTTTTGATGGTATAATTTTCTTAAACGTGTTCTAGGTTGTATCTTGTGACTACCTTAACATTGATGTTTGACCTTGCAAATTTCAAGGATGAAATTTTATTTAAGAGGGGAGATTGTGATACCCCGTATTTTAGTGTATTTTAACTGAATGATTATTTTAATGAATTTAAATATTAGTTCTCTTGTTTTAAAATTTATTGAATTTCTCGTTGGTTTATTTTATGATTTTTAAGTTGTAAAAATTATTTTGTTATACTTTATTAATATTAATTATTGTTTTGCATTTAAATTTCTCTTAATTTAAATTAGTTGTTTGTGTGTTTTAAAATTATTATTGTTAATGGATTTTATTATTATTTTATTTCAACTTTTCATTACGTTTGAATTATTTTATTAAACTTATCGTTTTAAAATTATTTTTGTTGGATCAATTTTGTGACCCAAGTTATAAGGATTGGATCTCATTTCTTTCCCCTTCATTTTTCTTTCTCCTCTTTTCTTTTTCTTCTCCCTCCCCTGCTTTCTTCCCGCGCGAGCCCCCTCTCTTTCTCTCCTTCAGCTAATTCTTCCTCCCCTAGTTGGCACCGCCGCACGCCGCCACGTCTAACACCGCCCAACCCACAACCTTCCCCTCCAGCCGGCGACCTCACCCATCCAATTTCATCTCTCTCGCCGGCATTTGTCCCCACGTGCCACTCTATGCCGCGGCCTTCTTTGTGCTCCAGCGTTGCCGTCGCACCACCTCCGGCCACCATTTTTTCACCACGTCATCCTTGACCTCCTAGCAACCTAAAGCACCCATCCCAGGCCCAATCTGTCACCGGTGAAGCTCCACCATCTACATTTTCGATTTGATCATTTTGGCCTCTAAACACCTCCCACACTACCACCAATGGCCAACCACTACTACCATTAGCTTCACTGACATCTCTAAGCTCTACCCTATTAATCTTAAGTCTTCATTTGATCCCGTTCAAAATCCACCATTTTTTACCCACGGCCATAGTGCATTTTGCACTATTCCGTTTTTGTGTTGCCGCTCTTAGCATCTCTGTGATCCTTCGAAAATTATTTTACAGCGCTGTAAGTATTTTTCCAAATAATTTTTGATATTTAAATGTATTTTTGCACTAACTCATTTACTGTGAATTGGTTGGTTATACCAGACTGAGTCTGAGAAGTAAGGGGGTCGGTTGGAATAGAGGATGGAGTTGTTTGTGTGATTGGTTGTATTGGGATTGGTTGGTTGTTGGATATTGATGTTGTGTCATGTACATTGCATATTTGCACGCATGTTCATGTTTGTAAATGAAAACTGGGTTTTGCATAATTACATACATGTTCATGTGTATATTTGAAAACTGGATTTTCATGTCAGAAAAAGAAAAAGAGACTGTAGGGATGGTGGTATAGTCCCGCCTGTGATTCTCGCTTACGGTGGACGCAATAGGGATAGTGGTAAGCATGGATGGTGGTAAAGTCCCGCCTGTGACTCCCGCCTACAATGCTCTGATGGGTACCCCTTATGTGGAAATGAACTGTAGAGATGGTGGTAAGCAAGGATGGTGGTATAGTCCCGCCTGCGATTCCCGCCTACGATGCACGTGGTAAGGATGGTGGTATAGTTCTGCCTGTACTTCCCGCCTACGGTGCATTCGGTAGGGATGGTGGTAAGCAGGAATGGTGGTAAAGTCCTGCTTGTGATTCCCGCCTACAATGTCCGATAAATATTTTTATGTGAATAATTTTCTGGAAAAAAGAATTGATTATTATTTTGGGCCAAAAATGAGATTTTAGAGTGTGTTGGAAAATATTCATTTTTGGAAAGAATGATGTTTTGAGGCTAAGGCATATTTCATCATATACATGTATGTTGGTTGCATTAATGCACTTTTATCTCGTGGATTGTTTGGATTATTACTTACCTGCGATACCATTTTATGGTACTATAGATTTTTGATGCAGATGAGGATGTGGAACCTGAGGGATCGATTTCATCGGATGAGTGAATGTGGTCATCTAGGATTTAGGGGATTTGTTCCCAACTCTTGTATGTGTATTTGGTTTGTATATATATATATATATATATATATATATATATATATATATATATATATTTTTAATGTATAACTGTATAACTTTTTTAACGGCTATTTATTTTGGATATTTGTATTAAACAATTCTGGTATTTAGTCGACTTATTTAATTTAACTGCTGCGACTTTTATGATGCTCTTGTTGCATGTTGCACACACTTGAGCACTTATCGTTAGGATGCGTAACTTGCATTGTCATCATCCCAACGTCACGATTCTCGCGTTGTCGTACGTGGGAGTCGGGGCGTCACAGTGGGAAACTATGAATCTACTCAAGTTTTGATTAAATGGCTTGGAGCACCAATGAAAGTCAGTTAGTGGGAGTCTCTTTGGAAGTTGCATAGTATCTACCCTCACCTTGTAGGCAAAGTTCTTTAATGAGTGAGGGGCACTGTAGGAGAGTTTGGTATCGCAAAAGCTAGAACTAAAATTAAACTCGTTCATTAACTCATCTAAATCATGAAGATGGACTTATTTTAGTGGCTAGAGTACAGAGTTTGTAAAAAAGATAGCTTGATAGGATTTTAGTTATTACCATTAGATTAAATATAACACTATCATAGAAGTGCGCGTTATAAAATTATGACAATGAAATTAAAAAGTATGACTGTTGATTAAAAAATAAAATGTGACCAGTAGCTAGATTTGTAAAATATGACGAAAAAGATATTTAATAAGAAAGTAATAAAGAGATTAAAAAAATATTTTGTTATTATATAGAGTTTAAATAAATAATTTAATCTAGGATTAACTTTTGAGCACGAACAAAAGGAAAAAGTGAGATATAATTAATCGAAGTTTGGCTAAAGAGATAGAGAGGCTGATGCTGATGCTCTAAGAATGTGGGGGAATACATACATGTGTTTAATTAATTAATTGACCTCAAAGCTAAACCCAACCTATACGCATGCACAGATGTACTATAGCATGAATATGAGTTCTCCAATCTAAACATAGTACAAATATGTACCAAATCATGGAACTGTTCCTAGCGCTCAGAGGCTACACCTGATTAATTACTTTAACGATGGAGTGATGATATTGGCAAGACAACTTCTCTGTGTTTCTAACCATTCCAATATTGTTTCTTAGTAGAAGTTTGCAACTACTTCAACTATCTTAATTTAAGGATATTAATATCCTTAAAGTCTCCTTCGGATGTGTCACTATATATACAAGTAAGCTATCATTTTAAAAGTTATCCAAATATCTTAAAAATTGATATTTGTGGGGGAACTGATAAGTAAAATATCAAATCAGTATTCGATTGCAGAGTAATCTCGTAATACAGACGCGTAATACTATATAGTATGACTATTTTTTTAATACAACCTATAATTTGATATGAAATTAATTGATTATGATTGAAGAGTCTCACCCATTTAGTTAAATAAATTGGGTTATGGTTAAATTATATACAATATGAACACAATTTGACACAATTTGACACAATTAAATCCAGAGAAATGATATTTGTAGTCATGAAATGCGTAAACGCCGTACAATCTCTTTGACAAAATTAAGTAAATACGAGACCTACATGAAAAAATTAATTAATTTCTTAATATTGAATCTCACACTTTTTCAAACGTGCAATTGTAAGAATTTACGCACTCCATGATTATATGTAGTATTATTGTTAAATCCAATAGGCAATATTCAACTTAACATGGGATTAGTGGATTAAGATTGAGGGATCTTATTACTTGTTTAACTAAAAAGTAATGTTATACATCACATCATCATCATATTTTCATCCCATTATATAAGATGTAACATATTTATCACCATTAGATGATAAAAAATATCTAATAAATGATTATTTAATGATGATAAATGTGTCACATCATGTATAGTAGGATGGAAGTGAAATGGTAGTATGGTGTATAGAATTTTTCTTAACTAAATAGATTATAACACGCAAACTCATGAACTTAACATGACTACAAGATATATGAATCCGACGTGAAAACAAGTTGTGAGAGTATAGATTTTCATGCATGTGGTCCGGCCGGTAGCAAAATACGACCCGTCGTTGTTGCAATTGCTTTAATTTAACTCGATGATCATGAGAGATCAGGACGCGGATGATTGGTAGTTTACGAACCTATATATTCCACCACACCTATAGCCAAGACCATATATATCAATCATTAAATCGGCTATACAAATGGAAATAAACATGAGCAATTTAGAAAATAAATGTTGTTATTATTATTATTATTATTATTTTAGGACTCATTTTATAATTAACCTGTAGTATGATATATAGTGTTATTTCATTAAAAATTGTAAAATCTTCTTAATTTAAATTTTACATTTTTTTTTATGATTTAAATTTTACATAATTATAGAGATATCATTACTCACTAACTCGTATTAATTAATTACAAAGGATACATGATGATCAGGATCGAAATGATTTTCAGAAGCAAATAACAACTAAGATATAATCAATTTCTTCTCTAATTATTTTTTATGAGTTGCTCGATTACTAATAATTTTTTTTTTTTTTGCAACCAATATTAAAAGTGTGCCTAACACGTTTCCTTTTGTGTATTTTTATTGACTATTATTGTAACACATCAGCTGAAAACAACATGAACATGAAATGTTTTGAGACATTGGCTTTTGTTTTGTTGATGCATTGACACGCCACCTTGTGATTAAGCGAGCAACCCAGGTCCCACATGGCTCACGTACGTATAGGCAGACCAACAAAAAACAAAATGCCACGTACTTTGTCATTTTTGTTTTGTAGTCTTTTACATAACCAAAAGCAGATTAGTGGGAAAAAAATATTGTTAGAATCTTGGATGCATGATGAGTTTAGGTGGTGGCTGCCACCTCTGATCCCCAAATAATTATCAATCCTCCTTATAACATTAATTCTCTTAATTGATAAATAATGGCGCAGAACCCTGACAAAATCCAAGGCACAATCTCTAAAGTTCGAAGAGTTGTGATCTTGTCTTGTAAAAGCCAAGATATAATGATAAAGAATACGAGATCGATGCTATTCCTCCTGATTTGGGATCACAGAATATTTATAAGTACGAGTACAGCAAGGAAAAAGAAATTTTAATGCATATTTAGCATAATTTGTTTTCGCAAATTTGTTAGAATGAGATGAGATGAATTAAGTTGAGTTAAAATAAAAGTTAAAATCTTGTTTGGATAGTGAAAATGTTTCATCTTATCTCATCTTAATTATTTCATCTCATCATTACAACTTTCTCAAATTTTCATACAGATATAATAATTAAATAATCCAAATTTTTTAAATTACAAAATAATAATAATATTAAAAATCTATTCTAACAATATTTTATTTAGATGTGATTTGAATAGTAAGATGAGATGACATGAGATGTTTTTAGATGAAAGTTGAAAATTGAATAAAATATTGTTAGAATATATTTTTTAATATTAATATTATTTTGTAATTTAAAAAATTGAAATTGTTTATTTTATTTTGTATGAAAATTTGAGAAAGTTGTAATGATTAAATGAGATAAGATGAGATGTGTTATGAAAATATAAAATACAACTTTCTCAAACTCTTATACAAAATACAATAAACAATTCAATTTTTTAAAATCACAAAAAAAATTATATTAAAAATTGATATTCTAATAATATTTTATTTAACTATAATATCATCTCATCTCATCTTATCTGTATAACTAAACTTGACCTTAATAAAAAAAGAATAATGAAAATACAGTGTCACGTGAGGATCCCGACATGGTGGAAAATCATTAAAAGAACATTTGATGTAGTATACAAAGACAAAAGTTTTATATTTAAAATTTATTTTATCAAATTTTTTTTTTAAGTTCAAATTTTAAATTTAATATAATTTTCAATATATCAATATCGGTAGAAAAATAAGTATTTTATAAAAAGATTTTATAATTTGTGAAAATGTCCCAGGAATGATGTCTAGCGGGAAGACTTCAATGTTTATATTAGGTTCTTTGGACAAAATTTCTCCTTTTGTTATTGGCTAACTTACATGGGAGAAGATCAAGTACTAATTGACATTTGAAACCATACAGATAATTTTCTTCCATATTTCCTAAGATCAAACCGATTATATTGAATGGATAATATTAACCGTTTAATAACAAGTTACATGTGAAAATGACTTCCATGTTTAGATAAGCATCAATGAATGATTTAGTTGTTAAACGACAATTGTTATCCTAGTTATTAGTTATGAGGTAGTTCTATTGTTATCAAAGTTCCATCTACTTTTGAACAGTTACACTGGTTCTATATCTCCTTTCTAAATAATAACACCGATTTAAAGGAACCGAAAAATACATTTTATAACTAATATATTTATGTAAAGACTATAAGTATATTTATAGCTATATATATTTCAGCTAGTTTGGAATATAATTTTTATATATAAATGATTTTTTTTATATATAATTAATTTATTATTATCTCGAAATGGTAAATTTTCTGTTTTAGTAATCACTATAATGAAATTCAAAACTTTGCTGATAATACATAATACTCTTTATGCACTTCTTAGAAAATATACTCTCGAAACGTTATTATCTTTAAGTATCAAAGATATCTCCCGTTGTGATTACTTGATATTATTTTTCCTTGTATACAAGCACAAGATGGAGGTGGACACAATGGTTTGGCTAATAGAAATTGTCTCAGCATCAATAATACAAACGAAAGTAATCACGCACATGCTAAACTAATATTTTTACTGTTTTTTTTCCGGTTTACTCACACAGTCCACAGATACTTCAAATTAAAATAATATTTTACTAAAAATGTTTTTTTTTCTGAGTTTATAGTCAATAAAATTCTCATTAATATTAATTTATATAAATGGATAGAATCATGAATTGTGATCGATCATTGCTCGTCGCTCCCGCCTCTCTTTTTTTTTTAAAAAAATCTAACATATTAAAATAAATTAGATGGAAAAGGAAAAACAAAAACGAGACCACTTTTATTTTTATAATTATTTTCCTTTCATCTCATTTCATATAATTATTATAATTTTTTTAAATTTATAAAATAATAAATAATTTAATTTTTACAAATTTTAAATAAAAATAATATTTTTTTTAATTTTTACAAATTTATTTGACTAACGATTCGTTATGGTCACGCAAACTCTGAATTTGCCGTGAGTGGCACACTGATACGTGGAATCTAAACAGCCTCTGTCACAACAGAGTACAGCATACGTGGCGGATCTGCAGAGACTACTTTAAGATCAGATGAAATTAGTGTTACAACTACAAGAAACTGTGAAACAACAGATTAGATGAAAAAAGTAAAATGCTAAATACAGTCGTCTTGCGTAAACGGCTTGCAAACGGCTGCTGAGGTGTAAAAAACGCACCGTTTAAAAACTAAAACCGAGCTGCACTTCCTCCTCATCAGTTTCCCTCTCCTCAATCCCCTTCCTCTCTGCATTCATTTCTTCCGCATGAAGAAACTAACTCCGTGTCCCACACCGAGTCAAAGACGATTCCACTGCGGCCAAAGAGTTCGTCTCCCACAGAAGCGATTCCACGTCTCTCTCTCTCTCTCTCTCTTTCTCCTCTTCTGCGATCCCAAATCAGATTTGTAGTTATGGTAGTCATTTCTAAAGTGGGTATTGTGGGTGTTTATATTTTTTCCTTCGTTGGGTCTGAAGTGCTTTGTGTTCTCTCTAATTTCACTCCATTTCAAAATTAAGCCAATCAAATCTATGGATGTGGGAGTTTATTGTTGTGGTTGTTGGGTTTGAGAATTAATCGTTGGTGGAAAAGAAAGGAGTTGAAGTAGTTCATTGATGTAATCTTCACGGTTTCCAGCATCACCTCCTTCAACATAGTGATTTCTCTTCTTCTTCAAACCACCCAGGGGTGCCTTAAGCTTGAATGGCCATAAGAAATTGTTTGCCTCCTTGAAGTGGGGTCCAACCGTCATAATCTCATGGATAGAATCTTCTGTGCAAATAAGTTTCGAAATGGGTTTTTCTGGTTTTTGTAAGAAGGTTGAAGGCGACGAATTACTTAGCACTTTTTTTTTTTGAAATGATAAACGCAGAGGCGACACGATATTTATTTATTATTATTTTTAATCTGATGTGGCATCCGACTGCATACCGATTGTATAACCCGACTGCATATAGCAGAACTGATGAAAAAAAGGTTGAAAATTTGTCGCTGTCAGCGTCCCCATCCCCGCGATAACGTTGGATCAGAATCGAACCCAAAACCTTAACCCCTCCTGCTCATTAGCTAACCCAACCGCTCCTCTGGTTTAGTTAAAACTTCCTAAGCGGTTGTGACCCTCCAACAACATTGAATAATTTTGATATTTTTGCAACCATGTCCCTATTCTTTGGCATTTTCGAATTTGTTTCCACTTGTCTTTCGATACTGATATATGCTGACGGTTTTGATTTTTGTTTTTCCTTCTTTATTTTTAGTTCACGTTCTTGCATTACGTAGATACTTTGTATTTTGGGGTGATTTTATTCGAAATCCCATTGGTCTAGATACGATGTAACAAAAATTAAATTGATTTATTTTATTTTTTGGCACATTGATTTACATTTCAAACAAAAATTCTTTTAATAATCTACCATAAATTAGGGAACCCTTTTTTTAAGGTACTAGTAATAAGTGAATTTCATAATTTATTTAATTTTTAAAATTATTTAATATTTTGGATGTTTTTATTTGAAGTATACTTTTTTTAAAATTTATTATAAATACAAAGAGATTATACAAAATAAACTCATAAATTGACGTAATTTTATTGAATCTATTAGATCTATTTTATTACAAAACTAATTTTACAATCTAACGTATTACATCAACCTACATCAACTTATAGATTCATTTTTATATAATTATTTTATAACTAAAATATCTTTCAAAAAGTTAAACATTCCCTATATTTGATAGTCATACAAAGAGAGGCATAATTTTTAATTCTGGTAAATAGAGGGAACAAAAGAAAGTACTATGCGGATTAAGGAATTAAGGAGGCATAGCCATAAAATACAAATACGAGAATATTAGAGGGATATCATCGCAAAAAACACGAATTAAATATCCTGAATGACAATATCGGAAAAATTCATATGTTTTCCAACACTCCCCAACTTCAAAGCCCTATAAATACATAGCTCGATTAAAGCCAGGTTTGCCAAATTACACAGCTAAACACGCACTGCAACAAAAATGGCGGCATCTTCTAGAAGATCATCAACAGGACCAGGTGCTCGATACCTCTCACCTTCCGGAGGACTCTGTGGTTCTCACTCTCGGTCACACTATTCTTCTTCCTCGTACTTCGCCTCTTCCTCCAGCTTGAGTTTCTCCTCCAGATCCGCCACCTTCTTCACCCGCTCCACTTCCCCGACCCGCGTAAACATGTACGGAACCTCTCAACCTGTCCCTTCCGTACGGTTCTCCTTGGACCGCTCTATCTCCCCTAACCGGTCCATATCCGTCTCGCCGCGCGGTAACGGTGGCGGCAGCAACCAGATCGTGAAGCGGCAAGGTCAGAAGCGAACCTGTATGTGCTCACCGACAACGCACCCGGGTTCGTTCAGGTGCAGCTTACACAAGGGATACGGCTCGCAGTCGGTGGCGACGTACTCGCCGAACAGGCTGAACGCGCGGCGATCGGCGATGACGAATTCACTAGTGAGGATCGGCGGAGTTGAAGGTGATCTGATGAGGCGAGCCTTGTCGGCATTGATTCGTCCCTCTTCGCACCAGCAGCGTAGGCGCGCCGACTT
This sequence comes from Cyclocarya paliurus, assembly GCA_029856935.1. NCBI lineage: Eukaryota > Viridiplantae > Streptophyta > Magnoliopsida > Fagales > Juglandaceae > Cyclocarya > Cyclocarya paliurus. The sequence goes on along the minus strand of CM056950.1, from coordinate 33,966,867 downwards.
CCGGCCAAGGCCGAGCCGGCTCTCCGTCATGTCAAAAGCCGTGGAGTGATTAGTGTACGTAGTCCGGTAAACTCTTTGTTTGAGTATTCCCAACGGCGACGGAGGCGTCGGAGTCCTTGGATTTCAAATTCTTGGAGATATCAATTAACTGCAAAACGGCTCGCGATCTGATCTGCTCGGAGAAGCCGGAGATTCCGAAGGGACATGGATTTATAATTTTTTTGTGTAATCCAGTGGCCAAAATTCGATATAGGGACTATGACACATACACCTATCTCATCTGTATAGATATATAAATCATTAATATATCAGTGAATGCAAATAATCCGTTTCGACAAAATAAAAAATGCTTAAAATCGAAATTAAAATTTACTTTCAAATTTGGAGAACTATGAGCCGACGGATACGGATTCATTGCATTGCGTTCTCGTAGGATCTGGAGTTTAGAGAATTTGTTTTTTTCATTTCATATTTTGATATTTTTAATCGTGTCTGTCTGTTTATTTATCTGTTCAAGTTTTGGTTTCTAGGAGATAGATTTCTTATATTTTATGGTAATTATGTTTTTTTTTTTAAATTGTGAGTTCGTATCTAATTGTGTCGTTTTGTGTTTGCAGGACTTTATTTTGGGGGTGAAAGTGGGAAAGATAATTGAGTATTCAGAGAATAATCATAAGGAAAATGAAAAATGAGACAATGGGACAGCTGGAGAACCCTAATTGGGAATGTTGGACATGGACCAACTAATTATGAGTATTTAATAATGAGAATTTGAACAAGAGAGACATCTGGACAACTCCTTCGAGCGGAAGGTTGGATTAATCATCTACAGAATTAATCATAACTGACAACGACCTACTAAAAAAAAAGATAAACTTTAACAAAAAATTATTATTGATAATCAAAATTAGAGCAGTAAAAATAGCATTCGAAACTTTTAACGGGTTGAGATGAATTAAGTGAGATGAATAAGTTTGAAAATTTAAAAAATATTTTATCTCATTATTATAATTTTTTTAAATTTTTATATAAATATAATAAACAATTCAATATTTTTAAATCTTAATTTATTTTTTAAAATTTTAAAATAATAATAATATTAAAAATAATATTTTAATAATATTTTTTTAACTTTTATTTAAAGTCATCTCATCTTATTTCTAAATCCAAACCAGTCATTAGTATAGTTAGAATGACAATATTTTTGCCAAAAACTTGATGGCATATGGTTCGAATGCTTCAAATAAAAAAATTTGAATTCAAAACTTTCCACTCTCATTGTATTAAAAAAAAGAATTATGGTATTTCTTCAACGATCGAAGGACAAAAATTGGTACAAATTATGGTTTGTAAATTTTATTGGGAGACACATAAACTAAAAATTTTAATATTTGTTAAATATAATATAAACTTACATTAAAAAATTCATAAAAAATTACATACCTCATTTCATTTCATCCATATTTTTATTCAATTCTAAGTTGTATATATTTTTTTTCTGTTGAGAACCTAAATCATAGAATTAAGGTAAAAAGCTGTCGAAAATGAATTGCATTCTTATCCAACCGAGCGGGAGTGTCTATTATCCATCTTTATTATAACATGATGGAAGCCAACTTCATGAGGAAGAAAAGAAAGATAAGGTTTCGAAAGTGAAAGGCGTGAGTGGATAGAAAGCAGCCGCTTTTATGTGGTCATTGTCAAGTTGTTCGGTCTTGCACCAAATGGTCAAATCTAAAAGAAAAATTCTTTGCATCAGTTCATGTGTACGTTAGCCATTTTATACATCTAACATGGCACACTCCCCATCACACAATTTTTATTTAAAATTATTTATCTATCTCTTTTTTTTTTCTTTCGAAATTTCTCCCAGTTGAGAGAGAGAGGGTAGTGAGAGAGAGAGCAAAAGATGAGAGAGAGAGAGCTGAGGAGAGAGAGTCGAGGAGAGAGAGGCGAGATGAGAGAGAGAGTCGAGGAGAGAGAGAATGAGAGAGAGCCGGGATGAGAGAGAGTGAGAGGAGAGAGAGGATGAGAGAGAGAGCTGAGATGAAGAGAGAGAGGGTTGATGAGAGAGAAAGAGCTGATGAGAGAGAGATCGAGTGAGAGAGAGATGATGAGAGAGAGAGTCGAGGAGAGAGAGAGGATGAGAGAGAGGGTTGATGAGAGAGAAAGAGCTGATGAGAGAGAGATGATGTGAGAGAGCTCGAGGAGAGAGAGAGAGAGATCCGGCCAGAGAGAGAGAGACGATGAGGGATGAGAGAGAGAGTGGAGAGTGAGCTGATGAGAGAGAGGAAGAGAGAGAGAGGTGATGTGAGAGAGGTGAGGAAGAAGGTGGTGCGTTCTGCACCAGGAAAAAAAATAATAAGACACGTTAGGTGTGCTACGCATCAGCCGTGAACAGGGGCTGATGCGTAGCACGGCTCAACCCAAAATATCACTTGCACCAGAGAAGTCTTGAATTAAGACTTTTTTGAACTATAATTATTAATTAATGATCAGAAATTCGGACATAAATAACACTGACCCTAGAAAAAAAGAAAGAAGCATTTATTACCAATTATTTATCATAAAAATAATTATTTATGATGAGAATAGATTTATTTTAACAAAAAATAATTATTTTAACAAAAAAATAATTGATGTTCAGATATAATTATTAAGCTAGGACTTTTGAACTATAATTATTAATTGATGTTCAGATATTTTGACATAAATAACACCGTCATTATAAGAAAATGAGCATTTATAACAAATTATTTGTGGTGAAAATAATTATTTATAACAATAATAAACTTATTTTGATAGAAAATAACTAATAACAAATAAATAATTTTTTTAGTGCGTTGCAAATTCTAGCTAGTAAACTAATTAGTGCTGATAAATATAATGTAAATTATGATCTTCTAGCCCAATTAATAATGATGACAGTTTTATGTCCGGTCTCATGTGATCGTGTACTGTCGAGTGAAAAAAAAATACTCTAGCATGCATTCCCTCTTACATTGTATTAATGCTCGAGCTATATATATGGTGAATCCCCATCACCAATGGATTCAGTAACATTAGTTGATAAACCTTGCCATAAATGGATTCGATCTGACCACGTAAATATCTCTATTTATTAATGAAAGAACGTTGTTTTTTATTCTATATTTTATCATTTTCAATTATATATGCAAATATCATACATGATTTCATTAATATTGTTATTTAATTGATTGACATATTAGATCACTTAAAATATGTCATAATTGTAATTAAGTTTATTAGAAAAAAGTCACAATTTACCCTAAAGTTTATCACACGATTACAATAAATAAAATAGTAATTAAAAACCAAAATATGAAAGTAAGTGAAAAAATAACGAATAAAAAAATCGATAGATATCCAGTCTCTGGTATTTTTCCTCGTTGACAGTGGGGTAAAGTTTTTATTTTACATGTATATATGGTAATCAAAATGACTTCAGACAATCACTATAAAATCCTATTTTGAATAGAAAAGTGTACATATTGCGAAGGATAAATGGTAAAAGTTATGATAAAATCTGTTAACGTCGTGTTTCGTATGTTTTTAGGTCAGACTCCAACAGCTTAAGTCTTTAGAATTGGGGCTTGCAAAGGATAGAGAATGAGACAACTAGGAGAGGGCAGTCTTGGAGACGGGGAGTCTCCAATGCCAAAATTAGTAAATTTTTTTGGAAGCTTGTAAATAAGTAAAGAGTGTAGGGATCAAAGAGAGTTTCTCGTACCTTGAATTTTCTATTTATACCATAAGTCTGGGGGATAGATCGTGTCTGCCCCCATAGAGTCAATGTCTTTTGTACTGTTCCTTTTGTTAGAGTTTTTTAATGCGGCATGGCTTTGCGATGGCGTCATTAATGTGGTGTGTATCTTGGGTAGTGATCTTATTAATGCGACGTGGTTTTTCAATTTCCTTCTCCTCGCTAGTATTTTTAGTGGTCCGTTGATGTCCCTCCTATTAGAGGATCGAGGGTTCCTTGTACATTAAGCTCACTATACGGACAAGTACTCAAGAGCTGGACACTACTCAAGGGGTTTCCAGGTCGATGAGTCCCATCCCTTGTAGCACGTTCCCTCATGCAAGTTACGTCCAAAGGAGCTTACCCATGGGCCGGGTTGGAGACTTTATTTGTTTTGGGCTGGGCCCTCGGTTCTAGTTACTTTAGTTGCTATTCTCAGACCTGTTGGGACTGAAGGGGGGGAATCTCCTTATAGTTACCCCACTAACTTCTTACCGGATGAGTATGGTGGGAATTATTATTACTTGAGCTCACCTTGTTGCTGAGGCCAGGATCCCTCTACTAACGTGTACACGGTTTCGAAGCTCAAGGAGGCTCCTGTCGTTTGGTTACCTTGGTAATGCTTCCCCTTCATTCTTGTTGGCTCATCTTTCAATAATTCTGATGGTGTCTTTTCAAGCTCATTAATGTTGAGGGTGCCAGACGACTCTTTGCATTCCTGTCGCTTCGTGGAATACACTCCCGGAATTTGAAGCTTCTCATACTTCTCCCTAGGGGTGTATAGGAACTGCCAGAACCGGCTGGGAACCAATCAGACCGGCTGCCAGGGCACGAAATCTGTCGGAATCGGCAAGGAACCGATTAGCAGGCGAAAGGATTTGAGGGAAAATCGATTTCGGCAGTTCGACGCTGGTTTGAACCCCTGGGAAACCACCAAACGTGCCAATCCTTTCTATTTTTTTTAATATATGTATATAAAACGACATTGAGTGAAACGACATCGTTTTGCCAAGTGGAAGTTAAAAACAACACATAAACGAAACCGTTTTGAATTAGGTTTAATAAACCCCCCTTTTCTTCTTCCTTGCATCTTCTTCCTCTTCTTCTGCTACCCAAAATCCTAAGCCTTCTACTTTCACTCGGCAATGGACGCGGCATCCCTCCTCCATCACAGAGACAGCGACGACAGACAGAAGAATCAAACCGCGCCATGTCAAGACTGATAATATCAATTTTCTCTCCTTAATCGACTGGTTTTGGTTGGTGCTGAGCTCTCATGGCAGACGTCGGTGGGGTCTCGGTTTTGCCTAAAAATCGTGCCAAAGGCATCGATTTTCATCCCTACTTCTCCCTTTTGTCACGGGGTGTGTGAGATCAACCGTTGCCTTTCCCCTATATAAATACGGTCGGGGTTAGAGTTCCTTTTCATTTCATCACATTATATCTCTCTTGCCATCCCTGTTCTTCCAACTTCTTCTTCCTTTGCTTATTCTCCTATCCTTCCCTTACTACCTTATACTTCTGCATTGATGGCTTCTGATAAATCCACTCAACCTAGGGCTTCCAGTAGGGGTGATACTAACGCTGTGCCATCTTTCGGGGGGCAACAATTGGCGTTCCAATGCCTCTGCAGTGACGCTGGCCCTCACTTACCAGGTGCTGGATTCGGTGCTCTTTGAGGTCCTTGGTCCAAACGAGGGTGCTGTCGATGTTGAGGGTCATTCTACACAAGTGACCCTATTTCATTCCATGTTTTTGTGCGGCTTGAGGTTGCCTTTCACTCGCCCTGTTCGTAACTTGCTAGATCGCCTTGGCTTAGCCTCCTCTCAACTGCATCAGAATGCTTGGAGGCTTTTGATTTGTTGCAACATTATCTGGCAGCATGCTCTGCTGGAATCAGACCCAGACGACACCGACCTTACTGGCCATGAGTTCCTCCTTACTTACAAGGTGCTACAGCAGAAGGAGAACATCTACAACTTCTGGGCGATACATGACCTTGTTAACCTGGAGTTGAGGTATCGTAAGGTGAATGACTGGTCTACGAAGTTCTTCTTTATGTCTGGCCATTGGTGGGAGTTCCCAATGGGTTAAATGAGTTACTGCAAGTTCCTTATCCGGATGAACTAGAGGAAGGTTCCGAAAGATGAGGTGGTGCACCCGACAGTTACCTTTAATGAGGTGAAGTCGTTTGAGAATGGGTGCAGAAGAATCCCAATAGTGTCCACTCTAAGTCCTCCTTTCCAAGGAAAGCCTAAGGGATTCTTTGCCGCCCCTTAGCCACGTTCCCTACGACAATAAGGTGATGATTGCCAGGCCCCGGGTCTATTCTGCTAGAAAACGTCCCTCAGACCCTTTTCCATCAGGCAAGGGGAAAAAGCGTCGCTTAAAAGGTATCCAGACCGACAACAGGCCCCCTTCTGGAGCCTTGATTCCTCCAAGGTGGGAGTAAGCTATCCCTAAGGTCCACCGTCCTGCCGTCCTGGTGACTCTGGTGGAGGTGTCGGTAGGGCCTTCTTCCTTGGAGTCCTCGAATGCCCTGGTGAGAGGTTCTCCAGCCAATGTTCCCTTCGCGATGCCACCGTTGACTAGTGCTGTTGAGGTGCCCCGAATGCGGTTGAAATAGATGTCCTACTCTGGGGAATCTTTGCGGTCGAGGTCCCTGGGTGAGTTGTCAAGGAGTAGCATTCTCCGTGGGTTTCTCCTTCATCCTCAGCTTGCTTTGTTGTTGCTAGTTACTCCTTTGGGGATGAGGCCGAGGCTTGCTCGGGAGGTTTGGATGCTGTTAATGAGAGGGCGGCAACCTCTACTTCCAGCAACCGTGTTGAGATGTGGTGCAGCGCAGAAGGTGACTCCTTTCTGGATGTTGTAGTTGGCTCGGGTCCTAGAAATCCAATCGACAACCTGCCTACCTAGGCAAAGTACCAATAGGAGGGTGATTCCCTTCTGGATATTATAGTCGGCTCCGGTTTGAGGAGTTCGTGTGACGACTCGCCTACTCAGGTGTAGCACCCAATAGAGGGTGATTCCCTTCTGAATGTTGTAGTTGGCTCTGATCCGAGAGGTCCGTACGAAGTTTCGCTCGCTCGGCCTGAGGCGGCTGCACAAACGTGTGAGGCCGAGGGCTTAGTAGAAGTTATCCCTTCTTTGTCTCGATTGGAAATGGGAGGGAGCCGTGTGGAGGCTATCAGCTAGGTCATCAAGTGTTTGTTCGGCTTTTTCTACGAGGTTCGACTATTTCGTTCTATCTTTTTCCTTTCTCTTGCTATTTTCTGGTCTTCCTTTACTAATGGTTGCATGTCGGCCCTTCTTGTTGCCAGGGTACCTCTCAGTTGGTGGCTTTTATTGTGGACGGCCAGGAGGCCTTTGAGCAAGAGAACCAGGACCTTCATTCGATGACTGAGACCACCCTTCACTATGCTCGCGGTGAAAGGGAAGAGAGAGAGCAGTTGGAGTGAGAGCTGAAGATGGTACAATTGCCTTAAAGGATGAGCACAGGAAGAACAAGAAACTTGATCGCCGCTGGAAGAAGTTCAAGAGGAAGGCAAGGGAAGCGAGGGAGGACGGTGAGTGGTTGGAGTGACTTATCAATGACCTTCAAGACGACCTATCTCAAGTGCAAGATGCCGTCTCCCACCTGGATAGGCAACTGAAGTTGGTCTAGGACATTCTGATCGAGCGTAAGGGCATGGGTGTGCCGAGGGCCGTAGGTCGATGAGGGACCACCTCTTGGGGAGTCCACAACTGCGTTCGAGGACTTTCACAAACTATTTGCTAGGCCTTGACCTTGCTAACATTCTGGTCAACGAGGCGGCCTTTTAATTTAACCGCGACTTGGGAAGGAAAGAGATCCATGATACTTTCCCAGGTTCGATCGTTCCAGTCATGCTTGAGCCTACTGCTCTAGAGCCGGGTGATCCTGCTCTCGACGTTCCTGAGATTGGTACTCTCGGCGTCGAGACTTGACGTCGGAATGCCCTAGGTCCTCGGTGTCATTGTGGCTCTTATATTTTTTTCTTCCCTTTATTTTCTTTTTGGCCAAATGTATGTACCTATATGTTGTCGCCCTGAGACTTGTATATAACTTTGATCAATGAAAGTATTTAGCACTTTTGTCATGTTGGGCTGCTTGCCCCCATTATGTTTTCCTTTCATGCATTTCCTTATCTTTTCTCCTTTTTTTTTTTTTTTGTGGCTTACCTGGGGGAATTTGGCACAAGAAATCGCAGGATTCCTGACTACCCCACAAGCCGTCCGTTTATTCATTTGCCTGTGTTCATCTGTCCTCACTGGATAGTCGTCCCCTCGGGACCTCCAAGCTATTTTACTTGATGAGATTTTGGTTTGCTTTGCTTTTCAACTTTCTGTCACGCTTGACTGGTTTTAGTTGTATGTTGTCGTGATGAGCTACCTTACATTGCATCTTGTCCTTTGTAACTCTGCGGCTTTATGTTGTAACTTGTGATGATCAATGATATCACCTTATATTTTGCCATGTCCGACTATGTATCTTTGCACATTTTTCCTTCGCTGCTTCCTTCTTCTTTCTTTTGTGGTCAACCTGGGGGGGTTTAGCCACAAGGACTCACCACACAGGGCTTGACGGTCCACCCCGCCAGTGTTCGGCCTATGCCTGATGACCCTGCTGGCTGATGGCTTTCCTGTTCGTGCTGCTTCCATTCGCCTTTGTTGTGTAGTCATTCTTCTGAGGGTTTAGCGACTTTGTTTGACGAAGCCAACATTTCTTTGCATTCTCCTCATGTCGATTTCCTCTTTTCGTTGTCCGTCTTTTGGTTGGGCATTACCCTGCTCAATTCTTTCATCCTTTCACTTTGCCTCGCCGTGCTTTACTTGGGCATGCAATCATCTCCGTGCTTTTCCCGTGTAGCTGGATGAGTAGGCCTGGCTATTCTCGATCGTGATGATGGCAGAGATCTCTTTGGGCAGCCCTGGAGCTAATCTTGCTCTCTGCTGCAAGGAGACAAGGTGACCTTAGGCTCAACTCGCCTCCTTGGTCCGCGAAAAGGTAAGCAGTCGGGGCAGCTTGGGACTGTACTCATCTTTCTCCTTTAGCACTCTGTATTTGATCCCTGACCTGAAGATAAGGATGCTATCAGTATTTTGCTTCTTAAAGGCAGGAGTTACTTTTGCAAACATGGCCTCGCCAATATTGAACTGTGTTTGTTGTTTTCTGCCATGTTGCCGCTGTCAGTGCTGTTGATGTTCGTGCTTTTTGCTCTAGTATTCAAGCTGTCAATTGACTCGGCCCGCACTTTGTTGAGGAGGGGTCAAGACGCCTTAGGCCAACCTGTCCCTTTACCCCCCGAGGAGGCAATTTCTTTGGGTGGCCATGAGCCGGTTCGTTCATTATTGTGACGGAAGTCATGGTAAGTATTCTGGTAGCTAAAAGGTAAAGCCCTATCTTCTCCGTGGAAGGGTCCGAGCAGCCTTTGGCTTAACTCGTCCCTGTTATCCCGTGGGAAGGTAACTTGTCCGAGTAGTCTAAGTTCGAACTCGCTCGTGCCCATTGACATTGCGTAGCCCATTGTTCTGAAGTTTTTAACTTGGAGATTTTGTTCACATCGGGTAGTTGAAAGACTAGGCCCGTACTCCATCAGGGAGAAGTTGAGACGCCTTAAGTCAAACCTTCCCCTTTGATTCCTCAAAGAGGTAACTTCTTTGAATAGCCATGGGGCCGATCCGCTCTTTCGCTGGGGTAAGTATTCGGGTGGCCTAAGGCCAAACCTGCTCTCCTCCGCGAGCCGGTTCGAGCGGCCTCTGGCTTGACTCACCCCTATTACCCTGTTGTGAGGTAATTTTTTCGGACAGTTTAAGACAGAACCCGCTCTTGCTCATTGACATCGCTAGGAAAGGTAGGATTTGGGCCAGGCTGGCGATGAACCCACTCTTCGTAAGTATTCGAACTACCTACTCTACTCCGTGGGAGGGTCTAAGTGCCTTTGACTCGACTCATCCTTGTTACCCTGTGGGGAGGTAAGTTTTCGAATAGTCTACAACTAGATTCACTCCTGTCTGTTGACGCTTACGATAAAGGTAAAATCTTTTGTTTTCTGGTAGTTGAGGACTGACCCACACTCCACTGCAGGAGGGATATGGCAACCTTCAGGCCTGCCTTTCCCTGTGGTATCTTGCAGGGGAGGTAAGTTTAGACAGCGATATAGCTGGTCCGTTCTTCGCTGCGATAGAAGTCAGGGTAAGTTGTTCGTGCCGCCAGGGGGCATGACCTGCTCTCCATCGCGGGAGGGCTAGAACAGTCTTCGGCCTAATTCTTGCCTTTCGTCCTGAGGAAGGTATGTTGTTCGGGCAGTTTGAAACTAGACCTGCACCCGCTTGTTGATATTGCAGGAAGGTAAGTGTTGGGTCAGACTGGTGCTGATCTTACTCTTCGTTACGACAGAGGTCGGGGTAAGTTGTTTGGGCAGCCAGGGGGCATGACCTGCTCTCCATCGCAGGAGGGGTAGAACAGCCTTCAACCTAGTTCTCCCCTATGATCCCATGGGAAGTACGTCATTCGGGCAGTTTGGGACTAGACTCGCACCTGCCTGTTGATACTCACAATGGAAGTAAACCTTCGTCTTCGGGTCATCAAGGGCTGACCCGCACTCCACCATGGGAGGGATAAGACAACCCCTTGGCCTACCTTTTCCTTTGGTATCCCGCAGGGGAGGTAATTTATTCAGACATCGATGTGGCTGGTCTACTTTTCGCTGCGACGGGGGTCGGGGTAAGTTATTCGGGCCGCCAAGGGGGCAGGACCCACTCTCCAACTCGGGAGGGATAGATCGGTCTTCAGCCTAGCCCTTCCCTTTGATTCCACGGGAGGTATGTTGTTCTTGCAGTTTGAGACTGGACCCGCACCTGCCCGCTGACATCGCAGGGTAGGTAAACATTAATCCGTTGATATTTTGTCATTGCAGATTTCGTTAATCATATATTGTCTTGTTGATGTTTTGTTGATAATATGAAAGTTTGATGTAGGCGTGTTGCACTGTCCCGAAAAATCACAATTTTCATTAATTAGTAGGAATTTACAATACTAAAATGACATACTACAAAATAAAGGGTAATAGAGCTCTCGACCGAGAAGCTTTCATTCGTTTTGCCTTTGCCTTTGGGGCCATGCACCCTCTCACTCCCCCTCAAGCTCGGTGGGGTGAGTTGCAGACAAAGGCTTGCCAGGGCTTTCTAAGCGGCATATGGCCTATTCTTTCCCAAAGGTGTCGTCTAGGGTAAGCCCACCATCCTTTTGCTTTAGCTCTCGGAAGTAGCATTCTCTTGCCAAGACTTGTTCTCCTCAGATTTCTCCCACTCCGTGGGGAGTTGGGAACTTCATCTTGAGGTGGTAAGTTGATGTGACGGCCTGCAAGCTGTTGAGGGTGGGCCTTCCGATGATGGCGTTGTACGACGACTGGGTCCTCTCCACCAAGAAGTCGACCATGACCGAGGCTGTGCAGGGAGTGCTGCTGATGAGGACTGACAGCGTGATGGTTCCTATAGACTGAACCATACTCCCAGAGAAGTCTTTCAATGGCAAGGGGTCGGGTGCAGCCGAGCAGCATCTATCCCTATTTTAGTAAAGGCCTCCCAAAATAGGATGTCTGTAGAGCTCCCATTGTCAATGAAGATTATGCAAGTGGTGAAGTTGGCGTCCAACATAGTCACCACTAGTGCATCATCATGGGGGTACAGGACTCGCTCCTTGTCAGCCTCCGTGGAGGAGATGACTAGGGTAGGCTCACCCCTTCGATACTTGGCGGGATGATACTCGACCGAGTACACCTCGTGGTACCGGGCTTGCCTGGTGTGTGCTTTTTTGCTTGATGAGGAAACACCCCACCCGCGAATCCTCCCGTTATGGTTTGGATCTCTCCGAGTGGAGGTCCCCCCCCCCCGCGGTGGTGGCGAGTGAGGACGATCTTGTTGTGGCTCCTGCTTAGGCGGACACCACTGGGGGCTTTCTTCCCTCCTGCGCCGATCAGCTATAATCCAAGCTTTTTTCCGTCGACCTTCCCCTTCTTTCTTGCACCAGTCTCCGAGCCGGTGGATAGCGCTGCCTTATCCACTCCGCATGCTCCATCCTTCCTTGCTAGGAGAAGCAATCCTTGGTGTTATGCGAGGTGGACCTGTGGTATGTGCAATAGCGGTGTGCAATACCCTTTTCATCCTCTTCTCGGGCGGCAGAAGTGTTGGCCTCGTCGATGGTGAATGTAGGTCGGTCAAACCAAGGTCCTAGTCCCCTTGTCGGGGCTTCCTCCCGCCCGCCTCTTGTCTTGGAAACTCTTCTCTGGCTTTTTATGGGCCTTAGCCTTAATTGGGGCCTTCGCCTTCCTCTCTGCTCACTCCAGCTTTTTCTTTTTTGGCTCTTTCAAGGCGTGAAGAGTGTCTTCTGTATTAATGAAGTTGTCGACCTGGTCCATGAAATCTCGCAGTGTCACGAGAGTCCTCATTACCAGTTCGGCCATAAATTGGGATCGCAGCCAAACCTCTCTTAGAAGCGCCGTCAAGGTTCTCATCTTGGTCATCAGTAGTCATGCGCTCCTTGTTAAACCGAGTTAGGTAGGACTTTAGGCTTTCGTCCTCCCCTTGTTTGATGTTGAGGAGGTACGTCGTTGGGCGCTGCCTCTTCTGACTCGACATGAGCTAAGTAAAAAATAGTCTGGCTAGCTCGGCAAAACTGCCTACGCATCTGGGCGCCAAAGACCATAACCATACTCGCGCTGGCCCCTTCAGGGTCAGTGGGAATGTTTTGCATGCCACCTCTCCCGGGAAGCCATGCAGCGTCATATAAGCCCTGAAAGTTTCCAGGTGCTCAAGAAATTCCCTTACTCCATCGTACATTTCCACAGTTGGGACCCTGAATTTTGGTGGTAAGGGCACAACCACCACCTCCTACGTGTAGGGTAGATCAGTGCTCGTGAGCAGTTGGTCCACTGATGACGATATGCCCATCTTCCTTACTATCTCCTCATATTTTCTTTTGAGACTACGGAGCTCATCCTGCATGTTCTTCTGCTCTCCCTCCCCATTTGGTCAGCCTGTGTGTTCTGGGACCCCATATGCCCACTATTGCTGGAATTTGCTTCCTCATCCTGCACCTGTTGAGGTTTTCTAAGATCCTTGTTTTCTTTGTGAAGCATTTGCACCTCGTCAGTTAACTTTGTCACCCACTCGTCCATGTTTTTCAATCTTACTTCCTTGGCTTCCTTCGTGTTTCTTCTGAGTAGTCCAGAACGAGTTGTCGTAGGCATGTGAAATACACGTAAGACTTACAAGGATCCCATAGACAGCGCTATTGTTAAGTTGTGTTTCGCACGCTTTTGGGTCAAGCTCCGAGAACTCAAGTCTTCAAAACTGGGGCTTGCAAATGATAGGGAAGGAGACAACTAGGAGGGGCAGCCTTGGGGCTAGGGAGTCTCCAATGCCAAAGTTAGCAAATTCTATTGGAAGCTTGTAAATAAGTAAAAGAGTCTAGGGATCAGAGAGAGTTTTCTTGTACTTTGTACTTGCTATTTATACCATAAGTCTGGGGGGACAGATCGTGTCTGCCCCATGGATCGTGGGTTCCATGTACATTACGCCCACTACACGGACAAGCATTCAAAAGCTGGACACTACTCAAGGGATTTTCAAGTCAATGAGTCTCATCCCCTGCAGTACATTCCCTCATGCAAGTTATGTCCAGAGAAGCCTACCCATGGGTCGGGTTGGAGATTTTATTTGTTCTAGGCTGGGCCTTCGGTTCTAGTTCCTTTAGTTGCTATTCTCAGGCTCGCTGGGATTGGGGGGGGGGGATTCCCTTACAACATCTTTAATTTATGTATTCGTTAATGGTCTAATCATTTATCCAAAAACCTTAAAACTATTAGATACTAATTTTGTTAAAAATCTAACTAGCAAGAGCATAACAATCAACCATGCTTTTGAATCCGAAGTCCATCATGGCCTAGTCTATTGGCACTGATTCTGTGGTAGTTCTATTTCTTTTGGCAGCTTAATCATCTATCTATATTTAACATGATTTTAATCCAACCTATAGATTACTCCCTCCGTGACTTAAACTCATGATATTATCTCTGTCCCAAATATTAATTGCTAAAGACCCAACTCTTAATCCAAAAGACCTAGAATCATAAACAGTACTACATATCAATGATGCACCAAACTATTTATTTTAAAAAAAATAGCTGATCCAAATTAAGTTAGTTAAATGAGAGTTGCACACAAGTTTAGCATATAACATAACTCATTGTATAGATATTGGAAATTAATGATCTCCATTAGTCTTTAGGATGGATATTTTATAAAAGCCAAAAAAAAAAAAAAAGACAAGAAGAAAAAGGGCGATTCAAAGAGATCGAGCACTATATATAAGTGGCAGTGTGCATGGCAGCATCAAACGGGATCATTTGTCTCCTTGACACTAGCCAAGAGTGAGCCCTTGCAGTGTAGTCGACATTAACGTTGGGACAAGGGAGGTGGGTGGAAAAAGCTTTGACGAGTAACACTACCCATATGGATTTATATCGATTCAGAACATATGTATTACCTTTTGATGGGTATGTGATATATGCGTGTCAGCTGAACATTTTCTGCCCATCCTCCATCCAAGCGAGAATAAAATTATGAGTTTGTCAATATATAAATATATATATATATATATATCTATGGATGATCAAAGAAAAGAGAAAAGAGGAACGGATGCATAGTTAATAAGCACAGGCGGCAGACCTAGCCTTATGCATATGAATGCTTATGAACAAATATGAGGCGGCATAGTCGACCGATGCATGATAATGTAATGCAAAAATAAGACAAGATATGAAATTAGAACTTGTATTTAAATTAATATAAACAAAATATAAGTAGAATCATAAGATTACAATATTGAAACAATAAACAAGATCATAGGTGTGGGGGTAGGAGATGGAAGAAGAAGAGAAGGAAGGTGAGCAAAGGATACCTCGAGAGAGGGAGAGAAGAGATTGGAAAAATAAGTGATGCCTCAGATTGAGGCCAGGCTTCCCTTTTATAAGTAAAACAGTATTTTTACTATTCATCACTTGGTAAATCAGTAGAATAGTTACTAATGTCATCATCTTACTCAGCGTTGATCGCGAGGGAATCGAACGTCAGGTGGTAGAGAACAGTTGCTAATATCATCATCCTACTCAGCGTTGATCGCGGGGGAATCTTGAATCAGTGTAAAATAATGGAAAATTAACCATCATCAGACAGTCTTAGAGTGTCATACTCTGCATCATGTCCAAAGATGTTAGAATAGGGATCATCAACCGAAGCCTCAGAAGATGCTTCTGATTTTTCTTCATCAGAATTATCTTTTTCTAATGACTTCTTGAGCAAATTAATCAAATCCTTTTTATTAAGTACATCAAGAACATTTTCTTCTTAGACTTAGAGGATTTGTCAGATTTTTTGGATGAAGTAGTTGCATTCCCCTTTTGCGAGGTGGAAGGTGAAACAGGGGCTTGGATCTGGAGATATCTAGTTGAAGTAGGTGAAGTAAGAGAATCATAAGGAATTGCTGGAAACTTCTATCTGTCTTGTAGATCTAGAGCAGTTTGTGAGAAATCTCTTATCACATAATCAATAATATTTTGGGTATAGGAGAACCTATCCCACCATTTTGTAAAACAATATCGGACCAGTATGTTACCATTCCTCTCATAACTCCATCTCATTATCCAATGGATTTTGTGCTTTTGGCAAAAATGGAGAGAATAAGGAAATTTTTGTTGGTGTCTGTCCAATTGGGAAGTAACAACATTTGTGAAAGCAGTTGAATGTTTTTAAAAGCACATTAGAAAAGTTTTCTGGGATGGGGCCAAATTGATCCCACCATTGGAGATATCAGAAAGGAAGCTTTCCTTTGAATTTTTTTTTATCAAAATTTAGAAATCAGGAATGACTCATATCGGATACTTGGTGTAACATGAATCTAGACCAAGCAATAATATAGTCATGGTAGGAGAAAAAATTTTCGGAATTAGCAAGTCGTTTTGAGGAGAAAGGGTTGGTGCCCCATTCTTCTTCAGAGATGACTTGTAAAATATAAGCACTGTGGTAAATAAGTTTAGTGGAATCAGTTTTATCATAAATGAGCTTTATGATAATGGAATTAGTTTGGATTAAGATATTGGAGTAAAATTGCAAATTTTTAGTAGAATTTTCTGGAATCCAATGGGAATCAGGGGGAAAATAGGATGAAGCAATTTTGAAATGGTCATTTTGTTTCGACCTGTTTGGTTCAATGTAAAATAGGTTAACAGAATAACATTTTTGAATATATGGAGTTTTGGATTTGGGAAGCATATATGGGGTTGGAGTAGGTGCTAGAGCTACAACTTTAGTATAGAGATCATGATCAGTTGAAAGATTTAAAGCATAAGAAGCAGCTGAAGCAATTTTGCCTAAAGGGGTGAATCTATTGGCAATTTCTAGGGAGGAAGTAGGTTCATTCTTGATAAGTCGTTTATTAGGAATGGATGGCAAAGTAGGTAAAGCAGACATTAGAGTAGAATTTTTATTCCTTCATTTTTTCTTTTCCATGGTTGGGGGTCTGCAAGAATTCACGAGTAAGGAAATCAGGAATGGAATTTTCAGAACCTGAAATATATTCAATATCAAAATAAAAAACACTTAAAATAGCTTACTAACGTGCAAAAATATGTTTTGATGCAATGTTTTGAACATCTTTTTCTAATACATATTTAGCACTTTTGCAGTCAATCCTTAATAAAAATTTCTTATTAAGTAAATCACTTTGAAATTTTGAGATGCATAGTACTATAGATAATTTTTCTTTTTTAATAGTACTATAGTTACTCTGTGCAGGATTCGAGGCTCCTGAATGGAAGCGAACTATTTGTTCAGAAGAACCTGGTGAAACAGTTTGTTTCAGAATGCCGCCATAACCAATGTCAGAGCATCCGTTTCAACAATTTTAAAAGAATCAGAAGTAGGAATACCAAGGCATGGTAGAGTTTTGACTGTGCTTTATTTTTTGGACAAGAGTAGTGTGAATATCTAACCAAGGTGGAGGATTTTGTTGTAGTCGTTTAAAAAGAGGATGACATTATTTCCTTATGTCTTGGTAGAATTAAGCAACATAGTTAAGAAATCTAAAAAATCTTTGTAACTGTTTTTTTATCAAGAATAACATCAGGGAATTTGTTAGCAAATTCAATGGCTCTGTTAATAGGTCTAATTTTGCCTTCAGAAATATCATAACCAATGAATCTAATATTGGTTTGGAATAATTTGATTTTTCTAACTGAAACAACAAGACCATTTAATCTAATGATGTCAAGGAACGAATTTAAATGTTTTCAATGTTCATCAATAGATTTGGAGAATATGAGAATCTCATCAATATAAACAATAAAGAAATGAGTGAATGAATTGAAAATATGATTCATGATATTTTGAAATTCACTTGGAGTATTTTTTAGACCAAAGGGCATAAATGACCAAAAGGAGTGGCAAAAGCAGTCTTATATTTGTCTGACTCACTAATTTGGATCTGCCAAAATCCTGACTTAAGGTCAAACTTAGAGTAAATAACAGCATCACAAAACCTATGAATAAGTCATTTTTATTGGGAATAGGATACCTAATCCACTCTAAGACTTTGTTCAGGGGTTTGTAATTAATAACCAGTCGAGGGGTACCTCTCTCAATCTCAGCATTTTTCTGGATATAGAAAGCAACACAAGACCAGGGGGACTTATTATGCCTGATTATCTTTTTCTTGAAGAGATCATCAATTTCTTTTTTGCAAAATTCTAAAATTTCGCTATTCATTTGAATAGGCCAAGTTTTAGTTAGAATATCATTTTCATTAAAATT
Organism: Cyclocarya paliurus; assembly: GCA_029856935.1. NCBI lineage: Eukaryota > Viridiplantae > Streptophyta > Magnoliopsida > Fagales > Juglandaceae > Cyclocarya > Cyclocarya paliurus. The sequence goes on along the minus strand of CM056950.1, from coordinate 33,949,217 downwards.
TTAATGTAAGGTTAAGAAATAACATGTTTCTTCCTATACCAAAAAGCATTAGGAAGATCATAACAAACTTCAACAATCAATTTTTTGTTAAAATCATCGATTTTTTATTGGAGCAAATTACTGGACAATTGTTCAGAAATCTTTTTGTATCTGATTTCCTGTTGGAGGAAATTCAAATGCTTTTTTTTTTTTTTTACAAAAAGTAGAGATTTCAAACTTTTGTCAGTATCAATTTTAATTTGGGAAGCAAATTTGAATTTAACTTTCTGACCAAGAAGGTTGGTAGTAATACCATCCCTTTCAGTTATGAAAGGATATAAAGAAGAAATAAAAGGGATTTCTAATATTACTTTATCGGACATATTTCGGACTAAAATAGAGGGAATTTTAAAATCGACATTATCTTGGCAAACATGAGCATTGTTAAGCTCATAATTGATCTTCATCTGAGATCTATTTGCTGAAAATAAACGTTCAGTAGATTTCTCAAAATATTTATTGGGAATTAACCCTTCTTGAATACAATTCAAATCCAAACCAGAATCTATCATAGCAACAACAGAAAATGAAAAATTATGTGAAACAACAATAGTAACAAGTGAAAACTATTTTGGAAGAATAGTATAATGGATCAAGCAGATCTGGTTATCAGAAGTTTTATCTTCTTTTTTACCAGAATCTGAATCATTCGTTTGCTTATTATTAGAAGGAATTTCCTGATCAAATTGTTTGTCAATTTGAAAACGTAAAAATTCTTGTTTTAAAACATCATTTTCTGATTTAAGATTATTAATTTCAGATTTGAGTTCAATGATATCTTTTTTGATAAAATTAATTTCATGTTGTAAATCACTGCTATAAATATTTTTGAGTTTTTTCTTTTGAAATCTCTCCAAAGTGTCTTGAAAACTAATCCTTTGTTTAGAGTTTCTGGTTCTTGACGAGCCATAGTCTTCTTAAGATTTAGAAGATATTCTTCTTTGAGCTCGGGATTGGTAATTTGAGAAATTAAAGTTAATAAATGATTTTCTTGTTCTTCGGTTTTGGATAAAACATTAATTGTTTTATTTATAGTTTTGCAACAAGAATCATTGCAATTGCAACCTAGCTTGATATCAGGAGAATCAAGAGATTTAGCTTCTGAATGATATTCTGAATCACTAGAGCTGATCTCATGGTCATCGGATGATGAAGTAGAATGTGTTTCTAGGAGTCAAAACAATTCTTCTTGATCAATGACATTGATATTCAATTGATTAAGTTTCTTTTTGAATTTATTGGGCTTCTAGAGACATTTATCAGCAAAATGTTTAAATTTGCCACAATTGTAACAATTTCCTTTTGAAAAATTCTTTTTCTTAGAAAAATATTTAGTTTTGGAAAAGGGTTTTTTAGAAGATTTTTTATAAAAATCATCATGGAGTTTTCTCCTTGTTTCCTCACGAGGTTTGGAAAACTTAGTAAAATGTTATGCTTTCGTCTAGATGGAGCAACAGGAGGAAAACCATATTGTTGACAAAAATTATCCATTTCATATTTGGCTTTCTTGTTGTTTTTCAGTTGTTCACGAATCATTCTTTGATCATTAGGCATATGGATACCAATTTTCTTAATTATACTGTAAATATCACCATAGGTATAATTGTCATAATTAAGAAATCACGAGATATCAGTAAGTTCATCTTTGACTTTATGAGCAAATAAACGAGGTAATCCATCAATAAATTTTTCTTTCTAGTAAGGCTTCTGACTGTCGTCATGGAGCATTATTCTGGAAATAAAAATATCTTGATACCAACTATAATAAGACATTGTATGTCATATTAAATTATTTAAATAATCAGAAATACGATTGATAATGTTGGAAGAAGTACTAATGAAATCTATTACTATATATAAAAGCCAAGTTTTAACATCTGACTTGGCATCTACAACGTATTAATCGGTAATTTCCCCAAACGCATTAATCGGTAATTTCTCCAAACGTCAACGGTAGTGATATGTCTTGAAAATCGCAACCGGCGTTTTCTGATGAGGTTCAGGTTCGGTTTGAAATGAGATTTGTGAAACACGTTTTCACTCTACGATATCTTCACCAGCCCCAACCAAACCAATGCCATTTCTTTTCCTTTTCTTTCTTTAATCCTTTCGAAACCCGTAGACCCAATCAGATAAACCAAAGAAAAAAACCAAAATAAAACGAGAATAAATTCCATCCTTGAGTAGATGAGCCTCTTTTGATCTTCAACTTCAGCTGCGGAAGGTTCATTTGATCTTTATATTTCTCTGTTGTTTTCTTTTTTTTCTTCAATTTTTTTTTCATTATCGCTGTATTGAAGTTTGATTGAATTTATAGTCTACGAATTCGGAAGGTGTGATTTGATAAAGCACGTTTCTGGTAGTGGAGCTGGGACACCTGCGAATTGATCGGTCGGAGGAGTGTCAGAGAAATTCAAACTACAAATGCCGATCCTTTTCAATACTCTTCTGGCTCGACATCAAGTTCAGGCTCTTCGATGGCTCCGATTGGGCCCTTTTCAATACTACTCGGCCTCCACCATCGATGTGAACTCAGAGCGATCATTCTGTTTGTTCGGTATGCAAACTTTCTTATTTTCATTTTACTCACCATTTGGCTAATACGTTTCAATCCGGTATGGGTATAGAATTCATGTAGTTTACTCTATTGGTTTCTTAGTTTTTGCTCTATATATTTCTCACTGTTGTAGCCCAGTTGTGAGCCCACGTAGAGCCGCCGCTAGCCATCTTCGAGAGGCCTCTATTTTAACTCTACGAAACAGGGCATTCACCTCTCCTTTTGCCAACCACTACAACCACCACACCGAGAGCCCCACCACGTCGGGACCCCATTGAAAACGCTGCCACAAAATTTCCGACACCCCCCAGTGGATCGTGCCAATCTGAGAGTTTTGCTTCAGTGATTGATTCGTGTGGTTGTGTCGATTCATCTACAAATTGGTTATTTCATTTTTTCATCATGACCGTTCATGCAGGGTGGAAGTGAAACTTCAAGCAGTGCAAGTTTTTGGTCACCAATTACATAACATTAATATATAATTCTTACCTTAATTTTCTTTTCATGATTTTTATTTTGTTTTTTGTTTTTTACTTACGACTGCTGCAGTGGTTTACGGTGGCTGGGCGATGGAAGATACTACAGGATATCTAAGTGCTTTCTAACAATTGAGTTTCTTTTCTGGGTAGATTAGAACCATATGAATATCGAATCCTGAGTTCTCTTCGCTGAAAATCTGATTTTTCTCTTCGAGTTTCTCTTCGCTAAAATCTGATTTCTCAATCTAGACTTCTCGGAGTTAAATCAGCGAAGTTTAAACATGATGAGTTGTCATTCGGCCAGCAATAATCGGGTCAAGTTTAACTGCGAAGGGTCAAGTGGTGCATAGTTTTACAGTTTATACTCAACTGTTCAAATATTTTGAATATTATTCATATTAGCCTATTATCTATACCAAGCGGTGCAATTAATGTGCATCTCATACGAAAAACTATGAAATAAGCATACGAAAACATGAAGAGGCAATCGAATGGCCAAGTTACCATTTGAATTTACATTCTTTTGTATTTGTCAAAAATCAAGTTACTGTTATGACATATGACATTTAAACCAAAAAAGGATAATTTTTTTTAAGGAAAAATAAGTGACTGTAGTTCCACAATCTAAATTCCAATCTAAGTGGTTGTAGCAAATAAATTCCAATCTAAATGATTCTTCTATGGATTCATGGGCAAAAAAGCAGGAAATAATTATGTATAATAAACTATTTACATTTATAAAATTAGTTTGTAGATTGATAAAAGAACATAAATGCATAAATTAGTTTGGCTAATGTACATGAAGTACGTACTTAATGCATGGGTTTAAAAATTTCTCGAGATCATCGTTAGTGTTGGGGATATTATTGATTATGGTACTAATTGTATCTATTTTATATTGTTTTAAATTGAACAATTATATATATATATATATATATATATATTATATTTTTAATATTGTAAATTGATCATGAAATAATTATTGGTAAAATGAACTCTTTTATATACGCATACTCCATTATATATATATTTGATATATTTTTTTTTATATAATTGTAGTAATGATTATGTATAATGAACTATTTAAATTTATAAAAGTCGGCATAAATAACGGTCTGTACATTACACGGGTTATATGCTCGTCTTTAATAATAGTGTAGATCAAAGTATTAACGCCATCAGGATGAGCTCTCCCAATAGTTTCATCAAAAATAGGCAACCCTTCTTCATTACACTTTACAATGTTATGAATGGTTGTCTTGGTGTCATCAGTAAAATATTTATCCCACCAATTGCGCAAAATACCAGAAAAACCATTGGTTAAAATAAAAACAATATCAGGTTGTTGAATATTGTTATTAATGTAAACATTTGCAACTAAATACATTTTACTCATAGTATTGAGGATTTCTTGTTCAGATAATCCGTCAATATTCCATTTGTAAATTTTGTCAGCAGAATAAGAAGATTGAGTTTGAAAATTTTTTTCTCCAAATCCTAAACCAGGAAGAGTAGGTCTAGAATACCAGTTCTTCGTCAGAGCCATTGGTTTGGGTCCTTTTGAAGAAAATCTGGCAATTTCAGGCTTTGAATCAAAATCATGAAAATTATTTTCAAGTAAATCAATCTCTTTGGCTACAGAAGATTCATCATCAGATGATTCCTGTGGTTTCAACAAGAACAATATATGGCCTATCACTGTTTAAGGCACTGGTAGAAAATTGTTCTTTCTTAAGATCAGAAAGCATTTGATTAATTTTATCTAAGGCTTTGACTTGGGTATCTTTAAACTGAATTTTTGGCCGTTCCTGAGGTAAAATAATTGAAGATTTTTCAACAGTTTTTAAAATAGATTTTGACTGATCTTTTGGATAGACCAAAGGATTTTCAATATTTTTAAAAATAGGGTTAGAAGATGAAGCAAAAATAGGTTTCCCTATTTTTTCTTCAATTCTGTCTAACTGTTGTCTTATAGTATGAAGAGTAAGGTTTACAAAATTGTTTTGGTAAATAATTTTATTTATTTCTTTCAAAATTTTGTCTTCATTTGGATCAGGGGACACAGTTTGAGAAATTTTGAAAGGAGAAGCAGGTATTTCCGTTCCTTTATGAGAAATAAGAACTGTATCCAAAGGCGGGTGACTAGATTGGATCACCATTTTGCCTTCTTCCTTTACAAAATCAGTTTTAAAAATATTTAAACTAATTTTTGAAACATAATAATTTTCAAGAAAATCAAATAAAAGAATGTGCCTTTGTAGGACATTTATTTTTTCTTTCCATTTTCTTTTAACTTAGAGTTTTTTAGAGTCAGAAAAAGTAGCATGATAAGTTTTTCGCTTATCTCGGTTTTCTTTTGAATTGTATTCATTGAAAAGAGAAATTAGGTCATAGTTAAAAGGTTTATTTAAAACAGTTAAACTATGATGAATTGGAGGAATAGGGGCTACCATATCCGAAGCTATAGGAGATAAAGATGAAGCATCTTCGTCTTTATCAGGTTCTTTCTTTACAGACTTATCCTTGGATGTCTGAGTATCCTTAGCAAAATAATAGGCAGAAGTAATCTGAGAGGATGTCGTAATTCCTTTCAGTTTTAAATCAGAATTAACAGGTAATTTAATGTTTAGTTGGGCTGTCTTAGCTGAATCTTCCAAATATTGTTGGAGTTTTTGGTCTCTCCTTACTGGAATCTCAGAAGCAGAACTAACAAAAGAAGATCTAGACTCTGCAAAAGAATTTCTTCTTAAGCTTGGAGTACTAGTTTGATCAAAACTAATTTTAATAGTTCCATCTAAGAATTGTTGAATGTAATCTAAATTACAATCAGTAGGAATATTTTTAGCAGGAGGAGCTTCATTTTCTAAAATCCATTATTTGGGTAAAACAATATCTTTTCAAAAAATAATTTTTGGAATTTGGACATTTGCATCTGGGATAGAACTTTGAACAAGAAGAGTTTTGCCTACAGTTGGTTTTGAAATAGTTTTTGCATTTAAATTCATTTTTAGAAGACGATAATAAATCCGGTAAACAAGAGCAAGATATTTGCTTCATTCTAGCATATCGTAGCCAGAAGTTGAAATATTTAAAATCAAAGTTTTAATTATATGAGGATCATCCATAGCAATTGTAATATTAGGAAAACAATCAAAATGAATAAATCCTCCGTACAAGCAGGATTGAATTATACCAATAGTACTAGTTTCAGAATAATATATATATATAAATATATTCTGCAGATCTGAGTCAGAAAGCGGCGTTTGGATCCTCAGAAAATCATTCTGAATGGAAAATATTTAGGACATACCGCGTGTATTCGAAGTTTAAATGTGACGCAGGTGGGGTACATATAGATATATAATATTGCGTAGATTATGAGTAATGACTATACTTTTAGTCCTTTTTCTGGGTTCAATGTCACAAGCAAGCTGATCATGTGCATGGATGTACAAATTACCACAGGTGGAGTCGATGTTCTTGGATGATGATGATGGCACTGATGTTTGTTCTTTTCTATTCTCCAACAATGAATAGGGACAAGAACATCGATCAGAGATGCAATATTTTTTTTTTTATCAATATATATCTAGTCTCTGCACGCAATAATCAACTTTGTCTGAGTTGGCAATCAGAGTAAAAGAGTAGGTATTCCTTTATCGTTTTTTTTCCATTTGTGAATAAATAATTCGTTTGAAGGAATTGATTTAAAGACGTGTTACGCATTAATCCCAGGTGATCCTGCTTCAGCCTAAAATCGAAAAATAAGATGCACTTGACCTTCTCGGCGGAGTTCCATCAAAGAGATTTTTCTCAATTATGTAAAAGAGAGGGTACGCTAGCATACCTCAAATTATGTTTGGAATGTGAGATAAGAATTTTGTGTTTTGTTTTAAAGTTTAAAATATTATTTTTTAGTTTTAAGATTTGAAAAAGTTAAATTGGAATTTGAAAAAATTGTATTGGGATTTGAAAAAGTTGAATTGTTTATTATATTTTATATAGGAATTTGAAAAAGTTGTAATGATGAGATGAGATGAGATGAAAATTTTGAAGAAGATGAAAGATCCAAACATAATGTAAATCTTCCTTATATTCTGTATTTGTATCTCATTTTTCGGAGGGGTCTAGCTCACTTTTTGCTTTCGATAGTTTGGTAGTTGTACTTTCTTGAGGGAGCATGTTGTCACATTTAATACGGTAACCTTCTGGGCCTCAAGACCACTCTCGCTGATCCTGGACTTGCCCTCTCGAGTGGGCGCATTAGTGAATTTAATGCGACATGCCTTTGAGGTTCATGATGAGCCCATTCCTAACACGGATAGGTTTGTTCCGCAAACCCGTTGGCACGCTCTTCACGATGGGCTTCTTATGAGTGATGAGGTGGGCCATCACTTTCCCCCGATAGCTCTGCCCCCATCCCAGAGCTATCCCCATCTCTAAATGACTGATCGGGCCACTCATCCAACCTTCTTGCCTCATATTTAGGATCCAGTTCAATGGGCTTGTTCAATGAGCCTAGGTAGGTTTTATCTGGGCTGATCTTAAAGAAAATTAGATCCACGTTTGTGTGCTATTTAAAATATGAAGAGGGAAAAAATGAATATAAAACCAATATCATCAGTTAAAGCTACAGCTATGGGTCTAGGAAATATATTTATCTAGATGCGCGCAGCTTCATCACTGAAAGGTAGCCTGTTTCAGATTTATAAAGAATTTTAATATTTTTAGTACTGGCTAAATTCGGTTTGAAAACAATAGCTATTTAAAATATGAAAGAGGGAAAAAGTGAATCTAAAACCATGTCAATTTACATACCCGCTTCCAAATAGAATTTTTGGTCTTGGAAATATATTTATCAAAATGCAGCTTCATCACCTGAATGGTAGCCTTCTTCTTGTTTCAGATTTATAAAGAACTTGTTAGTATTTTTAGTATTGGTTAAATTCGGTTTCCAAAAAAATAGATAACGTTTGTTTTTTCAGTTTGGGTAGATAGATCAGATTATCGATAATGGGTAAGTGTTGATAAGAGATCATCAAGCTCTATTTATTGAGATAACTTTGAGTATTGGATGACGATGAAGCTTTGACGATCTCAAAATTCAAAATTTAGATAAAAGGGCATGCCATATGGAATTTTGAAGAAGAGTTAGTGCATGTTTGGAATTGTGATGGGAAATATAACTTATAGCTTTAGGGCTTATAGCTTATAACTTAAATAATAAGCTCTATAATTCAAAAGCTGTTTACCGTTTGATAAACATGTATTTAAAGTACTTTTAAAATTAGTTACATTAATTTTTTAAAAATATAAAGTTATCTGCAGGAGCTTTTCGATAAAAGCTTCAATTTCATGCTTTTTAAAAAAGTAGATTGTCAGCTTTTTTAGATGGTTAAAGAACTTTTTATAAATTTATCAAACATATCATTTTTTCTTTAAAAGAGCTTTTAAACAGTTAAAAGTACTTTTTAAATTTTCAAACGTAATCCCAAACAGGCTCTTAGGCCGGAAGGCTTTGACAGTGAGTTGAGATGAGATGAAATTAGTTGAATAAAATATTGTTAGAATATTATTTTTTTTTTGAAATTTGAAAAAATTAAATTGTTTATTGTATTTTGTATGAAAGTTTGTAAAAATTATAATGATTAGATGAAATGAAATGAGTTAGAATGACTGAATGAGATGAGTGTCAAGTTATCTTCGAATTTTCAAGAATTCGATTTTGAAATTCAAAAAAATTTAATCAATTCAGAGGCCCTTTGGAGCCTGAAATTTCTTACGCAATCAGATACTCATGATAAGGTATCGAAGTGTGCCAAAAGAGAAAGAGTTTTGAGACTTTTTACAAAAAATATTTCTCTTAAAGTTTTGTGTGAGTTAAGTTGAGTTCAACTACGGGATGTTCCACAAAAAGAAACAAAGTTTGTAGATTATCAAAGGTTGTGACAGCTATTGTCGTGATAATTGTAGATTCATATTTTAAAGAATTTGTAAGAAATTTATTTGTATTAATGTTCAAATAGCGGAATTGATTTGTTCTGGCTATGCTGCCTTGGACTAGTTTTACCTCTAAAGGATTTATTAAAAGAGTTTATTTTCGTTACCAAAGAACCTTGTCTTGGGGTTGGCTTATTTGGCTCATCGTTCAAATTTTTTATTCGATATTGTGATTTGATGCATGTAGGCTAATTCGAAATTTAATAAATATTGCTAATTTTTTTCATAAATTAAAATTGAACAAATAATTGTGGCATGCACATATTTACTTCCTCTCGGTGTTATATATTCAGGACCAATATTATAGTTTCAATTGGCATAAGAGATTTAGAACACTCTCAATGACTTTTGCATGTATTATACAAAAAATGTATATTATTTGAAGAATTGCTTTAAAAAGGAGTTCTATCTGATTACGTAAAAGGAATTGTAAAATACCCGCTATAAGTACTGTTCATCATGTAAAATTTTTATTATTATTGATATTTCATTTACTCCCTCATTTTCTTTTACTTTGATTTTTATTATGTAAGCAAATTCTTTTTATTGTTCATTATGTAAAACACATGCTTCATTTTCTTCTGAAAAATATCTTGGAAATGTTTTTAAACCAATTTTTTCATATTTTGATTTTATTTTTAATTTTTATTTAACTTATATATTTTTGTTTTACGTGTATAGGAATGAATTATTTTAAATTGTATATAAAAAAATATGGATATTGTAAATTTATTGGTAGAAATGAAGTATTTAAAAAGAATAAAAAGAATATTTAAATGATATAAAGAAAAATAGATAAGCTGATGAATGACATATTATAAAAGTCGGTATATAAAATAGAAAAAGTAAGTTTTGGTGATGTATTTTAAAAGATAGGACAAAGAATCCATTGGGAGTGCTTTAGTGCCTTTACTCTAGATTTAAAATTATTTTATAAAACGTACAAGTCTTAAGTGTATAAACCTACTCATTCCCTCTCTCTCTCTCTCAAAAACTCAAGGGCTCTAGATTTGATTTTTGCTGGAGAAGGCTTCCTCCTCCTTCTCCCTCTCTTTTCCCTCATTTTTCCATCCACTCACCTTGTCTATCAAGGTAGTTCTTTTTGCTTAGTTTCATTTTTCTTCCTTCAAGGTTGAAAAATAAAGATCTATGGCTTTCCGACAGTCCCGAGAGATACGCGCGGCAAAAGTAGACTCTTAGGCTGCAAATCATTTGGAAGAAAGTGGATGTTTTGCGAAAATCATCGTGCGTGGTCCTCATGCGCCGCCCACAACTGCGCGTGGTCCTCATGTGCCACTTCTTTCGGCAGCTCTTCTCACCACACTCGCCAGATCAATGGACTTGCCACCCCTAGATCTTTTAGATCTGACCTTTGTAGCTAAAAAGAGATAAGCGTGTTGCCTTCACGCGCCATAACAGATTTTGAAGTCTATTAGAGTTTGTCCAAATTAGAATCCGTTATTTTTCACATCTATCTTACTGTTTTCCTTTTTGATTTCCTTATTGTTAATTAAAATAAAAAAAAGAGTCCGTCTATCGAACTTTGATTTGTAGAGGTTGAGTCCTCTCCTTCTATGAAAGATGAGGTTGAGTCTCTATTTAGGTAGAGAAAATTGTCTCTTGGACGTTTATCTATAGAAAGCATCAACAGTAGTGAAGATCAGACCAGTCACAAAATGAAATAATGTACTAGTGGAGCTCCAAATGCATTATTTTGGTTTATGATGTTGTTAATGTCTTAATTTGCACAACTGACTGAAAGAAAGGAAAGAATTATCCCCGGCCCAAGATATGATTCGGGTTTTGATACGTTGCTCTTCACGTACATCCATATAATAAATAATAAATAAGTGAATAAAAGTAAATAAAGAGAGACAAGAATTTATGTGGTTTGGCGTAATGCATATGTCCACGAATTGTTTGGGGGAGAAATCCACTATAATGAGTGATTTTACAATATCTCATAACCTCACACATCTCACTATAAAATGAGGAAATTTAGGGAAGGTCATTTGGAGTTGTAGTGGAGTTTGGGTGTATAGAGCTTTTGTGGAGAGTCCGTCCATTTTGTGGGGGCTCTCCTCATATATATAGAGGTCCAACTTGCCTTAGAGTGATTACCTTATGAAGCATTTTCCTTTTAAGAGTCTCAATCCCTTTCCTTTTAAGAGTGGGTGTATGTCTTTCTTCTTAGGAGTCTGAGTCAACTTGTTCTATGCCTTTTTGATTTTATCTCTTAGCTTGATCTTCGGCCATATCTCGAGGCTAAATTATAGGTTGTTGATTTAACCCCTATAGATGCAAGCGATTTTTAAGGATGATTTGCTGGACAAGAAGGCCTTAAGAATCTTCAAGTCAATAATTTGCAGAATAAATTTTAAAAATTGATCCATGTTTCCCGTTCGATCTTTGGTTTTTTGTTTGTTTTGTACTAAGTGGTGAGGAGCTCAGCTTAGAGAGATAGGCGAGAGATGTATTCGACAACATTAGGTGTGAGCGTGGAGCTCTGCTTTGGCGGGAGGTGTTCTTGACCGCATTAGGTGAGAGTACAGAGCTTTGCTTTGGTGGGAGATGTACTCAACCACATTAGGTGTGAGCGTGGAGCTCAATATTGAGTTTGTTTATTTGTGTAGATGTTTGTCGTGAGAGTGTTTATTGTTGGCGAAAAGTACATATTTCCATGATTATTTTTTGTGTGTATTTTTGTGATCGTTTTTGCTTTTGTTGGTAGTAGGAAATTTTCTGCCCCCTGATGTAAATTGTTGTCTAAGTTCTCGTTTTGTTGTTAGTGTTTGTTGTCTAAGTGGTCAGGGAGCCCATCAACCCCTTTGATCCATCTTAGGAAGTTGTTAAGCCCCTCGACTTGTTCCCGAAGGATACCTGCTTGAGGTGGTTGTAGAGTTTAGAAGCTTGTTCTCGAAGTTAACCCATTGGTGGTAGTTGTAGCGGGAGGATGCCTCGACTGAGTAACTCTGGTGATATGTGTAGCTCGAGGTTGCCTCGACCGCATAACTCTAGCAATGGGTGTAGCGGGAGGATGTCTCGACCGCATAACTCTTGCAATGGGTGCAGTGGGAGGATGTCTTAACCGCGTAACCTCGACAATAGGAGTGTAGCGAGAGGATGCCTTGACCACGTAACTCTGGCAAGTGGCGTCACAGGAGGGTTCCTCTACCGTGTAGCCTTGGCGAGTGGATTGTAGCAAGAGGGTTACTCAACCTCGTACCCTTGGCGAGTGGCGTAACGAGAGTTTCTCGACTGTGTAGCCTTGGCGAATGGAGTGTAGCGGGAGAGTTGCTTGACCACGTAAATCTGACGAGAGTAGGTATACCAAGAGAGTCCCTTAACCGTGTAACCTTGGCAATTGGAGTGTAGCGAGCGGGAGAGTTGCTTGACCTCGTAACTCTGGGGAGTGGAGTGTAGCGGGAGAGTTGGTCGACCGCGTACCTCTGGCGAGTGGCGTAAGTAGAGAGGTCCTCGACTGTGTAGCCTTGGTGATTGGAGTGTAGCGAGAAAGTTGCTCGACTGCGTAACTCTGGAGAGAAAAGGTGTAGCAGGAGAGTCATTCGACCGCATAACCTTGGCAACTGGAGTGTAGCAGGAGAGTTCCTCGACTGCGTAACTCTGGCTAGTGGAGTGTAGCAGGAGAATTGCTCGACTGTGTAACTCTAGCGAGTGGAGTGTAGTGGGAGAATTGCTCAACCGCATAACTCTGGCGAGTGGCGTAACAGGAGGGTTCCTCGACTGTGTAGCCTTAGCGAGTGGACTGTAGTGGGAGAGTTGCTCAACCGCGTAACTCTGATGAGTGGAGTGTAGCGGAAGGATGGCCTTGACTGTGTAAGTCTGGTGATGAAAGTGTAACGGGAGGATGCCTTGACCACGTTGGTGTTAAAGTTGAGCTTAATTTCTTCGTTGTAGTGGCAGATAAAATGCAACCGCACTCTATGGCGGGAGCTAGAGCTCCCTTTGTTCAAAATTAAAACCATATAGGTTAGATTAAATAATTCAAATCATAAGTTTGAGATTTACAAACCTAGGCCATCTTGCTTGAGTGTGGTGAAAGCTAGTGACACGTGAGCACGATACCCGTTGGCAGCCATGCTTTGGCAACAATGAGGACACGGGATGCCTGCAATACTGAACGGTCTATTCTGATGACAAAAAATTAAGATGATGAGCAATGCTTGAGAGGGGCTTCGTAGTCTGTGTTTCGTGCCACGCAGGTGATTCCCAACGAATTATATTCTCGGGGTGTACAACCACTACATTTCTCATAGGACCTCAAGGAGCTTTGTGGGGAAAATCTTCCAAAAATCAAATTCGTTAAAAAAAATAAAATAACAAGTTTAAGAAAAACCAGAACAATTTAGCTATTTCTTTCGATTCTTCGAGACTCTAGGTTGACATGCAACCATGGTGCATTGTTCAGCAAATAATAAATACGAGAAACGTCAGTCACAAATAGAGAGAATATAGTAAAAGATATATACTAAGGTTATGTTTGAGTGTTGAGATGAGTTGAGTTGAGTTAAGTTAAGTTGTGAATAATAGTATTTTGTGAGTCTCATTCAAATGTGTTAAACTTTTTTAGGAATAAATGAGTTTAACTTTTTAGGTTGAAATGTATGAAATAGGTTGAGACGTGTTTAATTTATTTTTATGATAAGTTGAAAAAATAGTAGATCATATTAATAATGGGCTTGAGAACATAAGGACAAAAATGTAAGAAAAATACTAAACCAAAAAACACTATTCGGATAGCGGCTTTTATAATCCAAGATATAAAAGCACGGAATTGGCCAATGCCTGCAAAGTTAACCAATGAGATAATTTTGAGAATTTTATAAATGGATAATAATAATGTGATTTAAGGTGAGTTCGGCCACGAGAAGTTTCACGAGAAGAAGCCAAATTTGAAAATTGTTGGAATTTCTCGCTACCGCTATGGTAGACACAAAACGTATAATTTTATCGTGCGATGGAATTCATATTATAAAGGGCTGCTCGTAAGAAATTTATTTGTATTAATTTTCAAATAGTGAAATTGGTTTGTTCTAGATAGACTGTCCTGGAGTGGTAATTTTACCTTTTAAGAGTTATTTAAATATTTTCCCATCGACATAAGAAAAAAACTTTATCTTATGGTTGGTTGGTTTTGCTTTATCATTCATATCTTTTTATTGGATATTATGATTTGATGCATGTGGGCTAATTCAAATTTAATACAATATTTATTTTTAAAAATATTTTTAGTCAAAATTTTTTTATTAAAACTCAATAAAATATATTTACTTTTTTAATTACTTATTTCAATTTTTAAAAATTTTTAATCTAAAAAAAAAAAGAGTCAAAAGTGAGGTCTTTTGTCCATCTCAACGAATCAAGGTCTCCTCAAATAGTGTAACCATGATACTACGCACCAGCGACAAGGACATCATGTCATTACAAGAAGAATTCAAGGAGCCCAGTCGGTACGGATAAGTCATCGCCATGAAAGACTTTCTAGATAGCAATCGGTGGAAATTTGTGTATATTGAGAAACGAAGAGATTAAAATTCCGTCTACTTCACGGCATGCTCTATTGGACCCCCATTCACGCCATAGAAATTCATAGAAGACTTGTATGCTGCCTTGAATGTTAAGATGAATTAAGATGATATGTAATTAGTAATATTTTGTGAGTTTTATTGAGATATGTTTAAATGTAAATAGATTGATATATGTATTGAAGTGTATTAAATAAGTTGAGATGGATTTAACTTTTTTATAAAAAATTGAAAAAATAAAAGATTCCATCAATAATTAGTTTAAAATGAGTTGAGTTGAGTTGAGTTTAATAACCAAACACACCCACTATTTGGAAGATTGGATAGTTTCATCTTATCTCATCTTATTTCATTTCTAAAATTTATTCAAATATTAACACTTTTCAATTTAAAATTTTTAACTTTTTCATTAAATCATTATCTAATCATTACAACTTTTTTAAATTTCAAATAAAATACAAAAAACATTTATATTTCTTCAAATTCCAAAACAATTCATTACTATTCACAAAAAATTCTGCGACCATTTAGATTTTGTTTGGATCTTTCATCTTCTTCAAAATTTTCATCTCATCTCATATCATCATTACAACCTTTTCAAATTCCTATATAAAATATAATAAACAATTCAACTTTTTCAAATCCCAATACAACTTTTTCAAATTCCAATTTAACTTTTTCAAATCTTAAAACTAAAAAATAATATTTTAAACTTTAAAACAAAACACAAAATTCTCATCTCACATTCCAAACATAATCTACTGATTTCTCTATGCTTCAGATATTTTGTTTCTGGTTGTAATAATGCACTATTGGAGCGACCCAATGGCGGGCTACAAAAAGATCGGCTCAAGTTCAATTTGTGTGTTATTTTGAAGGTTATAAAATTTTTATTAGTGTTTATATTTAGATAATGATTATGTAATGATTATATAAAAAAATTAAAAATTTAAAATTTAAAAAAATTTTGTGTTTAAGTGATATTTGAGAATATAATTACGAAAATTTTGAAAATTCTAAATCTCATCTATATGTCCAAAGGAGCCTTTAAGTCTCTTATCTAAAATCTAGAATACTAATTTGTGTGGACTTATTTTGATTTATGATATCATGTTTCATATGAAAATATTTCATAATATATTTGGTCATGGATGTAAGCTTTTGATGAATGAATGATCACAATTTTTCTAAAAAAAATATTTTCTGAATGTGATCCTTGACTCGAGTCATCTTGAATTGCATCACCTAATTAGAAACTTTTTTTTTTAATCAACAACCATAAACTTCATTTCAACTTTAAAATCTTATATTGGCTTAATAGTTTCTAATCATATAAAAAAAAATTAGGGTAATTGAACTAGCTTCACTTTACCTTATTTCAATTTTAAATGCTACTTGGGTGAGGAGTAATGATAACCATTTTTATTATTTTTTTACAATCATCTTTTAAAATCAGAATATTTATGTGAAGTGATATTATTTTTAAAAGTTATTTTATAAAAATATTTTGCATTTAAAGTACTGTAGTTCTATAAGAATTATTAAAAATAATTGTAGTGTACCCTTTTCTTTTGTAAATTAAGTTGTTATCAAGTACGGTCTGCACCAAAATTTAGAACAAAATATTTCAATATGAGTACATTTTAAGATAGTCATTATGTAAATAAATTATATTTATAATTATATTTTAAAGTCTTAAAAATATCATTACAAGTTTAAAAACACGATAAAAGTGGAGATTGAGAGAGTAAACTCGAAAGCGGTTTGAAAGTAAACCTCCACATTTTTTCGGTTCTCTTCGATTATTTCTTCCTTTCCGGTTTCACTTTTTACTCGTTATGCCTTTTGTCTGTAATTCTTATTTATTTACATTTGGTTAGTTGTTGAAATTTTATATTTTAATGGGTTTGAACCATGTCTTTCTATGACATTTTTTTTGTCTTATTATAATGTTGTTCTTCACGTGGAGCTGTAAGATTTTCTATTCAAAGATTCCAAGTTCACACACCAATTGTCAAAAGTCACAGCAATTGTCGGCCACACTCAGAAAGAAATCGTAGAAATCAACGGCCATTTCTCTTGTTTCAATCTGAAAACTCAAAAAGTGAGTCAAGGTCTTCTCAAATAATTCAACGGTGATAATAATCGGTGGAAATATGTGTATTATATGTCACCAGCATGGGAGACTTTCTAGATAGTAATAAGTGGAAATATGCGTATTAGAGGGAGAAAAGAAGAGACGAAAATGTAAAACAAATTAAAGATATAAAAAGTTGAAAAATGCCTTAGTTAAAGAGATTTTATAAAAATACATTTATAATTGATATAATTTAATATAGTATGTCAGATTATAAAACTATTTTTATTGTAAAGTAAATTTAATGTATTACATAAAATCACATTCACTTTTTAATTTACTTGTGTGAAATCTCTGTGTAATCATTTCACTTTTCTAAAAAGTTATATGGTGTCCATTAATTTGTCGTTAATTTGCAGCCATAGGATGCCAGCTTAGATGAAATGCAAAGCATTTGTGGAATATATTGAAAAAAGTGAATGTGAAAGATAAATATTAATAGTGAATCTCACTTTTTTTTAAATGATTACGCAGCACTTGAGAACTCTACGATTATATATAGTATTACACTTTGGTGAAAGATAAATATTTTCTGATACATTGTTTTAGAGTGTTACAATAATATTAAAATTTTAAATTATATTAATTTATAATATGTGTAATATATATAGCATAAAAATTAAAAAAAATTATAATATATTTAATATAAGAAATTAAATATATATATATATATATATTTCGCTTTTGTTTGGTCCAATTCGATTTTCAAATCTTGAAAATCGATACCAAACTTGTTTTTAATTAGTTTTGGTTTCTAGGAAACCGACCAAACCGATCAGATTCTTTTCAGTTCAATTGTTTTGATCAGTTCTTATAGTACTCTTAGTTTTTAACCATATAAAAAAAAATTTAGGGTATGTGGACTTGCTTAATTTTATCTTATTTCCATCTTAATTAATGTTACTTGGGAGAGGGGACCAATAATTCAACTTCGAACTTTTTCAAAGTCTAGGATTTATCAAGTAATTAAATCAATTAGGTAATGTATGAAGAAAAAATCTACACAACCTCTTACTATTTATATATCATCCACACATTAGATTTTTTTTAGTTTTTATTTTTTTTCTTTTATCAAATATTTAATATATGAATAATGAATAGAAGAATTGAATTAGTTTAAAAAGAATAAACTCACAAAAAAAATATATTAAAAAATTTTAAAATTTTAAAAAATATAGTATATAGAGATTGATAAAGTTGTGTAGTATTGCTCGTGCATGAAAGGGCCCTTTGGTTTGGATTGTTTACAGCGAGAGAGACTTTTTGCAAAGTTCTAACACCCGGGTAGAAGCCTTTTTATATAAAGTTGTCATCAACGGTGATCAGTGTACCATCTTTCTTAATACACTTTTTGTAAAGTTCTTGATGGTATACACTGAATGTAGGACATGGAATAAAGAAAGAATGAAGTTTCCAAGCTTTTAAAGCGGGTGTTAAGTTGAGTTGAATTGAATAGAATTGTAAATATAATATTTTGTAGATCTCATTCGAATGTGTTTAACTTTTTAAGTTGAAATATACAAAATAAATTGAGGTAAATTTAACTTTTTTATGATAAATTGAAAAAATAGTAGATTCTATCATTTAAGATAAGTTGAGATAAGCAACAATCAAACACAACCAAAAAGACACAGAAGGACAAAAACATAAAAAAACACTAAACTAAAAGCACAAAACGACACAACTCTATGACACAGGGACAAAATAGTAAGTAAGTTACTAAACCAAAAAACACTATTCGTATAGCGGCTTTTATAATCTTAGGTATAAAAGTACGGAATTGGCCAATAAAGTTATGCAATGAGATAATGATAAGGTATCTAAATGTGCAAGAGAGAAAAATAGTTTTGAGACTTTTATAAAAATGATCTCTCTTGAAGTTGTTGTAGACCACACAAAATAAATGAATAATAATAATAATGTGATTTAAGGTAAGTTCAGCCACGGGAAGTTTCAAGCCAAATTTGAAAATTGTTTGAACTTCTCGCTACTGCTATGGTAAACACAAAACGAGTAATTTTGTCGTGCGATGGAATTCATATCATAAAGGACTTGAATATTTTTAGTCAAATATTTTTCCTTATTTAATTACTTATTTCAATTTTTTTATTTAAAATTTAAAATAAAATAAAAAATGAGTCGAAAGTGAGCTCTTTTGTCCATCTACACGAATCAAGATCTCCTCAAATAATGTAACCATGATACTATGCACCGGCGATAAGGATATCATGTCATTACAAGAAGACTTCAAGTCTAAGGAACCCAATCAGTACGGATAAGTCGTCACCATGCAAGACTTTCTAGATAGCAATCGGTGGAATGTAGATCGAGGAACGAAGAGATCGAAATTCTGTCTACTCTCATGGCCTGCTCTATTGACCACCATTCACGCCATAGAAATTCATAGAAGTTATATGCTCCGCCATAGAAATTCATAGAAGTTATATGCTCCATTAGGATGCTAAGATCAATTGAATTGATCTGTAATTAATAATATTTTATGAGTTTTATTGAAATGTGTTTAAATATAAATAAGTTGAGATATATATTTAAATGTATAAAATAAATTGAGATGAATTTAACTTTTTTATAGAAAGTTGAAAAAGTAATGGATCTCATCAATGATTCGTTTGAGATGAGTTAGGTTGAGTTCAACAATCAAATACATCCAACTGTTTGGAAGATCGGATGGTTTCATCTTATCTCATTTTATTTCCTTTTAAAAAATTATTCAATTATTAACACTTTTCAATTTAAAATTTTTAAACTTAATTTTTTATCTAATCATTACCTAATCATTAAAATTTTTTCAAACTTCCCAACAAAATACAAAAAATAATTATATTTTTTCAAATCTCAAAAAAAAAAAAAAAATTTAAACAAAAATTTAATTTTATAATATTTTTATTCAATTTTTTCTCTCTCATTTTTCAAAATTTCATAAAATATCATAACTCAAACTATTCATTACTATCGACAAAATATTTCACTACTATTTACAAATTTCTCTATGCTTAAGATATATATTTTATTTGAGGTTGTTGTAATGCACTATTAGAGCGACCCTAACGCGGGCCACAAAAAGATCGGCTCAAGTTCAATTTGTGTGTTATTTTGATTCATGAAGTTTGTAAAATTTTGATAAGTGTTTGTATTTGGATAATGATTATATAAAAAAGTTAAAAATTTAAAATTTAAAAGTATTTTATGTTTAAGTGGTATTTGAGAATATAATTACGAAAATTTTGAAAATCAAAAATCTCATCTGTATGTCCAAACGAGTCTTTTAAGTCTCTTATCTAAAATTTAGAGTACTAATTTGTGTGGACTTATATGTATAATAATTAAATATGAGATACGCATGAGATTTGTTAATTAATTAGATCACTTTCTACTTACAAGTATCCACGCTGTTGGTTTGTAATAGTTTGATTTGCGAGAAATGTTCAAAATTAAATTCTTTTCTAAACCAAAATTTGAAGTATCAAGGTGTCCCACATCCAACTTCAATTTGACTTACATAAAAATGTGTAAGATTCCTCGTGTACCCCATGCCACCTTGATTGGCCCTCTCTTAACTCGAGATGAAAGCAAAGGAAGTTGGTTAAAAATTTTAAAGCAAAAGATCATTTAAAACAATGATTGGCTAAAAATCAAGGAAGTTGGCTAAAGATCAATGATTCAAAAGCTAGCTAGCTCTTTTTGTCTATCACCAATCATGAGTCAAGGTCTTCTCAAACAATGCAACGGTGATAATAATGGGTGGAAATATGTGTATTATGTGTCATGGAAGACTTTCTAGATAATAATCGGTGGAAATATGCATATTATAAGGAGAAAGGAAGAGACGAAAATGTAAAACAAATTAAATATATAAAATTTTGAAAAATGCTTTAGCAAATTTTATAAAAATAAATTTATAAATTAATATAATTTGATATAATATGTCAGACTTTATTTAAAAAAAAAAAAAAACTCTCCTGCTTTGATGCATGTGGGCTAATTCAGAATTTACATAGTTTCTCTTCGACATAAGAAAAAACTTTATCGTTGGTTCGTTTTGCTTTATCATTCGTATCGTTTTATTGGATATTGTGGTTTGATGCATGTGGGCTAATTCAGTTTTTAATACAATATTTATTTTAAAAAATATTTTTTGTCAGTTTTTTACCTGTACACTCAATAATCACCTGAGTAAAACCCATCTCCTTGCAAACAATACACCCTCCTTCAAAGCCCTAAAATTCAACCTCATTGTTAGTGTCACGACCAAAGTATTGTGAGAAAGCACCCTTTACACTCCCAGTATGATCCTGAACTACTCCTCCGCCTCCACAATTCCCTGGGTTTCCCCAACAGCTACCATCGACATTAAGCTTCATCCATCCTTCCGCTGGCTTGCACCACCTGATAAGCCTTTATCGTAGTATTCTCTTTGAAAGCAGAGGAATTTGAAATTTCGAAAGAACCTGTACATCAACTAAGGATAAATCCTCTATTTTTATTAGCTCCTCAGCCTGCCTCTGAATCCAGAATTTAATGGAGATCCAAATAGCTTCTACAGTCTCCATATGTCCCTCCATGTGAGCCTTACACTGACGATACCACAGTCTCCATGTCCGGCAAAACCACACTAGTGCGTCCTTGACGATGACACTTTGTACAATAGAAACCCTGTTTTTTATATTTGGCCTCCTACCAAATCTTCTTGTTAGGCGCAACCACTATGGGAAATCCTTGGACTGGTTCCACTGAGAGATCAACCTCAAAACACATCCTTGCCCCAGATGCCTATGTTCTATTGATCTAGCATTATCAGTCCCCAAAATCCGAAGGCAATCAGTGCGATATATATGCAAAGGTAGACCAGGCAAAAAAATCCATTGAGGAGCAAGTGGTGACTCCTTGGTAAGATCAAAATCCTTGTTCCATCGAAATAAACGAAACACACAACCTTCAATCACACACCCTTCACATACCAGTCCATGTATTAGATCACGCTCAGTCCTCAATTGCGCCAGAGCATGAAACTCGTCCACAACACTAATCATGGGGATCTTAAGAAAACCCCATGTTTTGATGATAGCAAGACGTATAAGATCAAAGGGTGGATGGGAACGCAAAAACTTCATAACAAGGGCAAACCTGAAATCCTCTGCTGCTAAGGCTGGGTTTGAGTACACAAACCTCCTTATTTCATTTCATCTCATCTCATCATTACAACTTTCCTAAATTTTCATATAAAAATATAATAAACAATTTAACTTTTTCAAATTTCAAGATAAAAATAATATTAAAAAATTATATCTAACAATATTTTATTCAACTACTATTCAAAACATCTCATCCCATCTCATCTAAAATGTCTATCCAAACCCAACCTTAGTCATCTCTATCTCTGTAAATACAAAACCTGGTTCAACATCAATGTCCACAGGATACCACATTGGGAGCTTGGAGAAGGGATACGATGCGTGGGCAGCCATTGCTTGGACGTATGAAATCTTTCTTGTCTCACCGCAATAGTCTTCCCCACCTATGAAGTAGTCATCGGCGGGGAGGTGGGCACTGCCATAGGCAAGCCCTAGCATAAACGATAGAAACCTACCAAAGAAATCTTTCTTGTCTTACCCGCAATAGTCTTCCCCACCAATGATGTAGTCATCGGCGGGGAGGTGGGCACTGCCATAGGCAAGCCCTAGCATAAATGATAGAAACCTACCAAAAAAGGAAATCCCACGTATTGCAGAGCGCTGTCGGGTAGCCTTTTTTTACTTTCTCACAAGTCTTTTCTCCCTCTTTTCTAGTATGTCAGATTGTAAAATTGTTTTTATCGTAAAGTAGAATTAACGTATTGCATAAAATTACGTCCATTTGTGGATTTACTTATATGAAATCTCTTTGTAGCCATTGCAGTTTTATAAAAAGTTATATGACCTCCATTTGTCGTTAATTTACAGCCATAGGATGCCAGCTTAGTTGAAATGCATAGCATTTGTGGAATATATTGAAGAAAAATAAAATTTAAAGTCGTGGAGTGCGCAAGTATCGCACAGTCTTTTTGAAAAAAGGGAATAAAATACCAGATTCATATGAAAAAAATTAATTTTTTAATGGAAAATGATAGGGATCCTGCTTTTTAATAGAAAATTAAATTTTTTCACATAATTTTTTAACACTTTTAATATTTAAAAAAAAGAAAAAAATTCACAATATTAGTAAACATCACTTTCTTAATTACTAAGTAAAAAAAAAAAAACTGGAAATTTTTTTTTGGAGCGGGACCTTGGAGGAAGATCCCTAGCATTACCCTTTTTTAATAGTGGACCTCACTTTTTTTTAACACGATTGCACGGTACTAAGGCACTCCACGACTATATATAGTATTACTTTTTGGTGAAAGATAAATATTTTCTAATACGTTGTTTTAGAGTGTTACTGTTTTTATTTGAGTTAATATGTTTTATTTGATTTTGGAAAATGAGAAAAAAAATTGAATACAAATATTATAAAGTTAAAAAAGTTGTTTGAATATAATTTTTCATATTTTGTTTTATTTTAAAATTTGAAAAAGTTGTATTATTTATTTTTTTTTAGAAATTTGAAAAAGTTTTAATGATTAGGTAATGATTAGATGAAAATTAGGTTAGAGATTTGAAATTAAAAAATATTTTGTGTTTAAATGATGATGTTCGCGAAGAAAATTATAAAAAGTTTTGAGATCATCATCTCATCTAAGTGTCGAAACATAGGCTAAAAATTATCAATGATTCAAATGCTTGATCTTTTTGTCCATCTCTATCACCATTATCACCGAGTCAAGTTGATCTTCTAAAATAATGGAACCACGATTACTACCTGGCGCTATAAGGACATGATGTCATTTCTAAGGATCAAAGACTTCTAGGAACCCAATATGCACAGATATGTCATCACCATGGAAGACTTTTCTAGATAGTAATCGGTAGAAATATGCGTATATGGAAAAAGGAAGAGATGAAAATGCAAAACAAATTACACATACAAAAATTATATGGAAATTTAGTCCATCTATCATTAATTTGCAGCCATGACATTTGAAGCCATCTGTCATTAATTTGAAGCCTATGATGCCAGCTTAGTGTATATGTGTGTGTATGTAACTATGTAACTTAATAATAACATATTAATTAATAACTTAATATTCTTATTCATATTTAAGAGTAAGTTTATATCAAGGAGGCATAAAAAATAATATTAAAATTTCAAGTTATATTAATTTTATAATATGTGTAACATATATAGCATAAAAATTAAAAAAGTTATAATATATTTAATATAAGAAATTAAATATATCCTATAAAAAAATAAATTAAATATATATATTTGGTTTTGGTTTGGTCTAATTCGATTTTCAAAATCTTGAAAACCGATACCAAACTAGTTTTTAATCGATTTTGTTTTCTAAGAAATTATTTTTAGCTAGATTAGTTTGTGAACTTCACATCTGCAATGCCTTTTTATGAACATAGCATTCCTCTAATGTAAAAGCTGTGATGATGTAGCTATCTATATGGTAGTCTAGGAGGCATTTAGAGTTCTAAATAATCAAAACTACCTGACAATCTTTTAACCATTTTTCCTTTAAATTGTATGATGGTGTTTGTTAGTGAAAATGTTGAAATGCAAATCGTTTGCATTTAGGCTCGTTTGGACATATGGAGTATCTCATAATTTTGTGAATAGTAATGAAGTATTTTGAATTAATATGTTTTATTAGATTTTGGAAGAAGAGAGAAAAAGTTGAATAAAATATTATAAAGTTAAAAAATTATTTTAAATATTTTTTTATTATAAAGTTTGTAAAAGTTATATTGATTTTTGTATTTTATTTTCAAGTTTGTAAAAGTTGTATTAATTTTTGTATTTTATTTTGAAGTTTGTAAAAGTTGTACTCGTTTTTGTGTTTAAATAATAATTAGGTAATGCTTAGATAAAAAAATTTAAAATTTAAAATTGAAATGTGCTTTTTATTTGAGTGATGTTTGAAATGAAATTATGAGAAGTTTTGAGAGTTTTGAGAATCATGTCTCTCCAAACGAGCCTTTAAGGGCATGTCTGGTATGAGAATGAGAATTCTGTGAATGATAGTGAAATGATTTGATTTAAAATATTTGATTGGGTATTGGGAAAGAATGGAGAAAAGTTGAGTAAAAATACTATAATTCAAATATTGTTAGAATAAAATTTTTTAATAAAATTTTTATTTTAAAATTTGAAAAAGTTGTATTGTTTTTGTGTTTTGTTAGGAAGTTTTAGAAATTTGTAATGATTAGGTAATATTAGATGAAAAAATTAAAATTATGAATGTTTTTGATATAAGAGATCATTTCACAACTGAAAAGTGTTTGTGTTGGAGTGAAGTTTGAGTAGGAAATTATGAATATTTTGATAAGAGATCATTTCACTTTACAAACAAGCCCCAAGTCTTTTATTGTAAATTTAGAGTACTTATTTGTGTGGACTTATAAGTATAATAATTAAATAAGTTTTGCTACACAACCTCTTTCACACTCCACACTCCACACTCCACATTCCACATTTTTTTAAATTTTTAAATTTTTTCATATTTTTTTTAAATTTTTTTTGAGTTTATTATTTTTAAACTATTTCAAATTTTCTATTCATTATTTATATAATAAATATTTGATAACAGAAAAAATAATAAAAATTAAAAAAAAATGTAGTGTGTAAAGGTTATGTGAATAGTAGGAGGTTGTAAAGATTTTTTCTAATTGAATATAGCATACGCATGAATATGTTAATGAGACTCTCCATGTATGAGTGGTATTTACACTATCGAATATTTGTCATAATTTGATTTGTAAAAGACATTCAAAATTAAATTCTTTTCTAAACCAAAATTTGAGGTATCAGTAGTCTGATGATGCATCTCTCACACCAACTTACAAATACAAATTTTCTTAAAATTTTACAAATACAAACTAAGATACATCCCACTTCAAATTGACTTATATAAAAATATTTGAGATTCCTCGTTCACCCCACCTTGATTGGCCCTCTCTTAACTTGAGATGAAAGCAAAGGAAGTTGGCCGGGTTAAGAATTTGAAAGCAGCAAAAGATTGAAAAATCAGTCATAAAAAACATTGATTCAAAAGCTAGCTCTCTTAATTGTCCTATCTCTATCTCGATCTCCATTATGACTGAGTCAAGGGAACCCAGTAGACACGGATATGTCATCATCATGGAAGACTTTCTAGATAGTCATTGGTGGAAATATAGGCTAAAAATCAATATTCAAAAGCTTCCTCTCTTTGTCCATCTCTATCACCATTATCACTGAGTCAAGGTCTTTTAAAATAATGGAACCAAAATTACTACATGGCGCTATAAGGACATGTCATTACTAAGGATCGAAGACTTCTAGGAACCCAGTATGCACGGATATGTCATTACCATGGAAGACTTTTCTGGAGAGTAATTGGTGGAAATATGCGTATATGGAAAAAAGAAGAGATGAAAATGCAAAACAAATTATACATATAAAAAGTTATATGGAAATGGTGTCCATTTGTGATTAATTTGAAGCCCTACGATGCCAGCTTACCATATACGTGTGTATGTAACTTAATCTATAAGGATAAATAACATGTTAATAACTTAATATTCATATTCATATTTAAGAGTAAGTTTATATCAAGAAGGCATAAATAATAATATTAAAATTTCTTGTTATATTAATTTTATAATATGTGTAATATATATATAGCATAAAAATTAAAAAAGTTATAATATATTTAATATAAGAAATTAAACATATCCTATCAAAAAAATAAATAAATATATATTTCGCTTTGGTTTGGTCTAATTCGGTAATTTTCAAATCTTGAAAACCGATACCAAACTGGTTTTTAATCAATATTCAAACGCTAGTTCTATCACCATTTCTATCACCATTATCATTGAGTCAAGGTCTTCTAAAACAATAGAACCACGTATGATTACTACTTGGCACTATAAGGACATGTCATTACTAAGGATTGAAGACTTCTAGGAACCCAGTATGCACGGATATGTCATCACCATGAAAGACTTTTCTAGATAGTAATCGGTGGAAATATGCGTATATAAAAAAAGGAAGAGATGAAAATGCAAAACAAATTATACACGTAAAAAGTTATATGGAAATGGCGTCCATCTGTCATTAATTTGATGGCCTATGATGCCAGCTTATTATATATATGTGTGTGTGTGTGAGAGAGAGAGAGAGAGAGTAAGTAACTTAATCTATAAAGATAAATAATAACATATTAATAGCTTAATATTCATATTTATATTTAAGAGTAAGTTTATATCGACGAGGCATAACCAATTATATTAAAATTTTATATTATATTAAATTTATAGTATGTGTAATATACATAGCATAAAAATTAAAAAAAAAGAATATATTTAATATAAGAAATTAAATATATATATTTCGCTTCTGTTTGGTCTAATTCGGTTTTCAAATCTTGAAAATCGATACCAAACTGGTTTTTAATCAGTTTTGGTTTCTAGGAAACCGACCGAACTAATCCGATTCTTTTCAGTTCAATCGGTTTGATCAGTTTTTTCTTACAGTACTCCTAGTTTTTAACCATATAAAAAAAGATTTTAGGATATGTAGGCTAGCTTAATTTATCTTATTTCAATCTTAAATGTTACTTGGGAGAGGAGGCCGCCAATACTTCAACTTCGAACTTTTTCAAAGTCTAGGACTTATCAAGTAAATCAATTAGGTAATGCATGCAGAAAAGGCCCTAATTTGGTTTGGATATCCTCTAGCATTAATTCGTTGGATTGTTTACAGCGAGATCAGAAACTTTTTGCAAAGTTCTATCGTCACCCGGGTAGAAGCCTTTTATAAAGTTGTCATCAATGGTGATCATCAGTGTACCATCTTCTTAATACACTTTTTGTGAAGTTCTTGATAGTATATATGACTGCTTGGTGTAAACACATCATGCCACAGCCAGAGTCATGAGAAGACTTCGAAGTTGCAAAATTCCATTTAGTAACTTGATCATTATATATACACTGAATGTAGGACATATAATAAAGAACGAATGAAGTTTCAGAATTAAGATATACTCCAAGCAACTTTCAAAGCGGATGTCAAGCACTCAACAGTCAACAATATCCTAATTTAGTTAATTATTAAGTAATGATTAGATAAAAAAGTTAAAATTTTAAAA
>CM056950.1:33755287-33921120 GCA_029856935.1 Cyclocarya paliurus | reverse complement strand
CAACTTTATGGTTTGGATAAAACTGTTTAGGATTTCATTTCAACCATACTTTTAAGTTCTTCAGTTGAACTCCAACCATATAGAATTTCACTAGGGTGGAAATCCTCTTTGATTTGACACAATTTGATTGGTTGATGGAATAAAGTTTTTGCTTAAGTGGCATGATCTCACACTTAATTTCTTCAAATCCATCAAATGTTTCTCATGGTGCCAAATATCTAATACTACTCACTATGTGGCTAAGATTTTGTCAAGTATCCAAATAAAACTTTTCTAATCTAATTTGGACATTCTACATTGCAGTTTTAAAACACTGCAATTGGTACACTTATCGAGATTACTATTTACTCTGAAAAATTGAATCATAAATTTAGTATTAAAAATTCTTAAATATTCATATTAACCTACAGTGAAAATCGTTTATCAAAATTCAACCTTAAAGTGACCCTAAAGATAATTTCATAATTTCAAACAGGCGTTTTGTCTAAAAATATGAAAATAGACTTATTGCGCATAAAATCTTAAATAATCAACTGAGTCTAATGGCATAGACCATAACGCATTCTGACACTTATAACTACTCAAATAATTAGAATCTCACTTCCGACACTGTAGTGAGTGATAATACTGATTATGTTGATAGACTAAGACCTATGCGATTGGTCGATTCGTAAAGCTTATGGAGTTTCTACAAAATTCCTAAAGTCAAAAGAAATTTCACCTTTAAATTTATAGCGGGTTGTTACACTACGAGTTGTCCATGACATCTCCAAGCTATGGGGAACCATTGTCGACGACATCTCCAAGCTATGGACTGCGAGTTTGGGTTCCAAAACAATCGAAGTTCTGGAGTATTGCCACGTGAATTTCAACAAGTATTTCACAGCAGGATTATGGTCATAATGGAGATTTAAGGGCGTTTCGATGAAAGGAAACCATGCTACTTTAACACCTGTGTGATGGTCATAGATCTGGCCAAGTGGAGGTGAGTGGTGTACTTGAGAGGTGAAGGGAAAGAGACAGAAGAGAGAGAGGGAGAGAAGGATACAAAGCAAGGGGAAAAGATAAGAGAAACAATTTTTATCTTTCACCCACCAATCATTTTGGGGTGCGCAAGTAAGCACCAAAATGACTACATTTATTTCCAAAAATAAAACCTCACACGTTAAGTGTAGGGTGTGGAATCAGCAGCAATTGCCGATCTATAAAGTTTTTCATTATAAAATCTCTAATCTCCATTGCTGAACATATGTTTGTGCATATTAGTCCAAAATTATATTTAAAATAGTTAATCCACCATGAGAAATATATATATATAAAAAAAATTCAATTTATACTAGTGGAGCCCATATTTTTGCAAAGGACTTACGCAAAGCTTGTACACTTACTACTTATATCTAGCATAATTCTAAATTTAAATTAAATCTGTGTAAGTTACTTTGACTGAAAACAAAGAATGTTAGATTAAGCTTAATTAATTAGCATTATTTTCACCTTGGTCAGTGCTGCCTTGATCATTGCTCCTCACCAACCCACATGAAAATGTGCCACAGCAGTAAAATCTCATGTATATAATTAACAAAAATGTTATGGGTAATTATTTTTATGTATTTTTTATACACTCTAATAATATAATTAGTTACGTTATTTTTTAAATATAAAATAATTATTTTTGTCAATCACATTAATAAAATACATAAAAAATATAAAAAAATAATTATATTTATACAGAACTCATTAATTAATAAAAAATCCTACTCGCACAGAATTTTTCTACTGAAAATTCATATGAACTGAATTGTCTCCTGAGCCCCTCGCCCCCGATTTAAGAAACGTATGTTAGACCGTGGGTTGTTTTACTTTTTTTTTTTTTTAAGCTGTCAGGTGACTTTTGACACATAATTTTCTGCAGTGGGTTTCAGTATACAAATTTTGTGGCCGACGGCCGTAGCAGAGCTCATAATTAATCTAATTAATTGATATTTTAAGCTAATTAATAATAATTAAAATTCAATTCTTACCAATGCATCCCGCAAATTTTATTAATTGTAATTGAGTAGATCAGAGGGAGATCAAATCTCGACTATGGAGTATGGACTAATAGGAAAGCTAATAGCATTAATATGGGCCTGCCCAAGATTTTATCCTCAGCCCAATTTGGAATTATAAAACCTATCATAGACATTTGAGATCCAATCTTTCTAGCATCATATATTTTCGATAAAATTTATTTTATCATTTTTTTTTATCATTTTATAATGTAGTATTAGATGATAAGTATACAAATTAAATATAATAAATAATCTATAAGCATATAATATCACATCATGAAATGATTAGAGGATGATAAGTTGCATTACTTTTTTCTTTAAAATATCGATTTTTTAAAAGAAAATTAGGTTTTATTTATTTTTCTTTATTTAATAAAATCCAATAATTGAAAAAAAAAAAAAAAGTAGTAATTACGAGCATTGTATATTACCCAAAACATTACAAACCGGCTTACATAAAACCCATCCCCCTTTTTTTTTTGTTTTTTTTTTTTAATGTTTTTCGCTCACGAGAGCTTGCCCCTCCTCTCGCGACCACCTTGGATATAGGTGTTTCTGGTGACCAAATATCTGCACACACCCCCACCATGCCACTTCCCAACCGTTGAACTATAGAACAAGGTGGAACTACTGCAAAACGATCGGCATGTGAAGCCCACACGCACAGCCTATGGACTTCACATGTTGTTGTGACTCAAAGCCTCTAGCAATTACTCATTGTTATGAGAGAAAAAGTAAAGAAGAAGAAGAAGAAGACGACGAAGAAGAAATCAATCACAAATAAATATAAGATTTATGTGATTAGACAATATGCTTATATCCAAGAAACTGTAGAGTAAGATGGTTTGAGGGTTCAAGGGAATGTCTCCGATATCTAAATCAGTGATCGAAAATAACTCTTTAATACTGATGAATTAAATGATCTTTACATATCTGAATTCTCCTCTTATATAGATCTTTTAAATCGTTCTGTTGTTAAATGATAATGAACATATTTATTATTCAAATTCAAATCTTAAGATGAGAGTTCATTAATAAATTTGAATGATAATCGTTTTTATCCCTTATTACCGTTGAATAGTTATTCAGTTAGTATGGGTTGTAGGCTGAATTTTCTTGATATCGAACTGGACTTTAGGCAATGAGGCAGGCTTCGGGCTTGAGTAAGGGCCCTGGCCAACGTAGGACTAACCGAATGGAATATCCTCTCCACTAGCATTGCAAAGCACATGCGACATACCATATATAATGATAACCGTGAAAACGCGGTCGATCGGTGAGGAGTAGCATGCAAGTTGATATTTCTAACGCCGGATAAATCAATAACCACTGGCATATATGCACAGGTCTCTATGACCATTTAATTATTGACAATGTACAAGGTTGCTTATTTACAGTGTAATAAGATCACATGTGTAATAAAGGAAATACCATCAATACCTAAATACAAAATTATATTCTGACGTAGAATATTTACATAATATTTTTAGATTAATTAATCTTAGACAAGATACTAATCTAATTAAGGTATCATGTAGTAAATATGGTATAAAAAATATATGTAAATATATGGTAACATACAGTACTACTCTCGTAACCTCGTTCTCCTCATTTTAACGAAAATAAATTGTCAAAGCAAACAACAGTACAATATTAAAGAGGTTGCATGTAATGCAAGCATAGAATATATTCGAACATGCGGTAGTACTAGCATTTTGATCATGACAGCCTAGAAGTTGAGAACGAGCAAATGCAAACGGGTAGTCCCCAAAGTCATGATGATATGTATGATCTGGGGCCTGCAGCTTGATGGAGGGTTCCACATGATGTTTAACGTTGCAGATATATATGGTAGAAAGAAACAGCTGGACAATGAGCAGTGAATGCAATGGATCCTAGGTGTTCCAGTTCAACACCTCAACCTCCTCCTTCTTTATCAATTTATTTATTTATTTTATCTCGTTTATTTTCACAATCATTATCATTTTATCTAATCATTACAATTTTTTTAAATTTTTATATAAAATAAAATAAAATTTTAATTTTTTTAAATTTAAAAATAAAAAAATAATAAAAAAATATTTTAATAATATTTTATTTAATTTTAATCTCATCTGTCAAGATAAACGAGACATTAATCACTTTGGCGTTTTCCACGAGACTCACACCATCCAGGCACACATGTAGGCCCTTCACAGTTCACAAATCACAACCCCGGCCAACACACGAAAAGCCTTTCATTCCATTTTGCAACTCTCACATTAAAGACAATGCCCGGCAAATACGCCTGTGATTGATTCCCATTTTACACCGTTACAATGTCAAAAAGAGGCAGGCAAATTAGCAAAGGTTGTGATCTGTCTATCTGATGAAAGGAATGTGTTGACAGATTGGAAAACTGGTTCTAGTCATGGGGTCCCACGAAGTGGAATACTCATAGCTGGCTTAATATATTTGAACCCTTTTGAGTTTTGACAGTCTGGTCCTATCCCCACCCCCACAGACCGCCACTACCCCACAAAGCCCAACGCCCACGACGCCTAATCACTCTTTAAAAACTCTCTCCTTCCACAACCCTTTCCCACAACCCCTGATCTCTCTCTTCCTCTGATCAACTTCTCTTATTCTGTATATGATCACATTTACAGTTTGAGAACGTGCTAGCTCTTTCTCATCCCTGTCAAGTTCTAAAGCAGTTTTGTGTTTTTCGAGTTGGAACTAAAGAATCATTCGGCATGGCTGAGGAATCTGTTCAAAATCAAGGCCAAGAGACATTGACACAACAAGAAGAGGTCGTGGTCACTGATGTTCCACAGGCTGAGAAAGCCACCACAAAGGTGGGGAAGGATCCTCAGTCAACGCATGTACCAGAGACTGAGGAGCCCGTGAAGCCTAGGACTGTCGAAGAAGAGCCTGCCGTAGAGAATGACATGTCCACAAAGCCTGCTGACAATGATGAGAAGATCCCACAATCGGTTTCTTTCGAGGAAGAGAGTACCAGAGTTGCTGATCTTCCTGAGACTGAGAAAAAGGCACTCGAAGAGCTTAAGCAGCTCATCCAAGACGCGCTCAACAAGCATGAATTCACTACTCTGGCTTCATCTCCAACGCCGCCATCACCACCCAAAGAAGAAGAAAAGCCAGCCGTTGTAGAGGAAAGAGAGGACGAGAAACCCGCTGAAGAAAAGCCATCCGAAGTGACTGCTAATGTTCCTCCAATGGCACCGGAAGAACCCACAAAGCCGGAATCAGAAACTTTAGAAGAAACTAAGGATGAAGCAGAAAAGAAGGCAGAACCAGAAAATGAAGCAACAGTCGTGGAACAACTAACAGAAACAGCGGTGGTTACAAAAGTTATTAAAGAGAAGGTGGCTGCGGATTCTGTAGATGATGATGGTGCAAAGACTGTGGAAGCCATAGAAGAAACCATTGTGGCGGTCTCTTCTTCAGTAGCACAGGAGCAGCCTCCTCCACCTCCAACAAAAGATGTGGAAGGTGATCAGAACGCTGCTCCACCTCCGGAACCGGAAGAAAAAGATGCCAAAGCCCCTCTGTCTCAGGAGGAGATCTCCATCTGGGGTGTACCACTACTGGCCGATGAGAGGAGCGATGTCATTCTCTTGAAATTTCTCCGAGCGAGAGATTTCAAGGTGAAAGATGCGTTATCTATGATCAAGAACACCGTACGCTGGAGGAAAGAGTTTGGGATCGATAAGTTGCTTGAAGAAGACCTGGGCAGTGATTTAGAGAAGGTGGTGTTCATGCACGGCTTTGATAAGGAAGGACACCCCGTGTGCTACAATGTCTATGGGGAATTCCAAAGCAAGGAGCTCTACCAGAAAACATTTTCCGATGAAGAGAAGAGGCAAAAATTCTTGAGGTGGAGAATTCAATTCCTGGAAAGGAGTATCCGGAAGTTGGATTTCACGCCAGGTGGTATTTGCACTATTGTTCAGATCAATGATTTGAAGAATTCTCCTGGGCCTGGGAAGTGGGAGCTTAGACATGCAACCAAACAGGCCCTCCAACTTCTCCAAGATAATTATCCTGAATTTGTTGCCAAACAGGTATGTTATGCTCTATAGTCCTCTTCAATTACATGTAGGTTCTTCAATGTTATTTGGAGTTTTAATTTTCGGTTTGGATGTTGTGTTAGGTGTTTATCAACGTCCCTTGGTGGTACCTGGCAGTCAACAGAATGATAAGCCCATTCCTGACCCAGAGGACCAAAAGCAAGTTTGTTTTTGCTGGCCCTTCCAAGTCTGTGGGGACCCTTTCGAGGTGAGTGCCAAATTTTTCATCTAACCCCTCCACACTCGTGGCTTGGGATGTATATCTAAGTTATTTAGGTTGCCTCCTAAAATTGGCTTGTAAAATGCAGGTACATAGCTCCAGAACAGGTACCAATCAAATACGGAGGATTAAGCAAAGATGGTGAATTTGGCACAACTGATGCTGCCAATGAGATTACTATTAGACCAGCAGCAAAGCACACAGTGGAATTTCCAGTTACTGAGGTGAATCATTCTGTCCTTGGTCAAGGATCTTTTTCCTTTTATAGTAGCTAGAATGAATTTGAACTTTAACGAGTATTTTCTAGTACTTCAATTTTGTTGGGTAAACTTTTGTAGTATCTTGTGCTGTTGAAAACAGGGAATCTATCCTTGGATTCTCTGACTCTAGTGACATTATATACTGTTGCATGATTGCTTTTTCTGTACCGGTACCATTTAGCTAGGGACAAGCTGACTATGCATTGATAATTCTCCTTAAAATCCATTTATAGATTAGTATGTAGCCACCAATTGAAATGGTACAATTTTTACAGCATAACAAAGTCAGTAGCATATAACGAGTTAAACCCTCTCTAGATGTTTGCTTATGGTGATGCCAACTACTTTCTGGGGTTGAAGAAACAATAATGTTTAGAAAAGTTGTCTGCACGGATGGCTTTTCACAGAAGGTAACAGAATGCTGAAGAGCACATAAATTATGCAGCTGCTGCACTTTCTTCAATTGATCAGAGCATATATATTATTTAGCTAATAATATGTAGAAGCTTCAATGAAGTTTAAGCTGTGATCAAAGTGCACACGTTAAATGATACCATTTGTTTTCCCCTTCCTTATCCCTCTAAGCCAATATAAGTTTTGGGTCTTTCTTTTGATGAGTATTAAACTAAGGTCTAATATGGGGAATTGTTGAAATGCAGTCCTGCCTTCTCTCTTGGGAGGTCCGAGTAGTGGGATGGGAAGTGAGGTACGGTGCAGAATTTGTGCCAAGCGCTGAAGAAAGTTACACTGTGATCATACAGAAGGCTAGAAAGGTTTCCTCATCTGAAGAACCAGTCGTTTGCAATAGCTTCAAGATTGGTGAGCCTGGCAAGGTGGTACTGACCATTGACAACCCTACCTCTAAGAAGAAAAAACTCCTTTACCGCTTGAAGACCAAGCCTTCTTCTGATTGAATGAACTGATTGTTAGAGGAAAGGGGGGAAAGAAAAAATAACTCGATTGCTCTGCTTAAAAGTCCTTCATCCAATTTTATCATCATTATCATCATCACAGCTTGAAGAATGGGGTTCGTTGATTATAGATAGGGAAAGCAAATATATTTGTTGAAAGTGGTTCATGTTTCTTTTCTTTTGTTTTTGTTTACCTTAATGTGGAATTATACAGTTTGTGTTTCTTTATTAAATATGAGTATTTGATTAATTAAATTTTTTGAAGTGTTGTTGGTCTGAGAAATCCTAATTGATTTGGAGAACAAGATTCAATGCAATCATTGATGTTGCTTTGGGGCTATATACAGAATGTGTAGGGACAGCAATGAAGCTCCGTTACAAATGCCATAAGAACTGCTCCAAGTTTTTTTCAATGTAAATTTTATGATTCCCTTACCTTTGTTTTTCCTCACTGTGATTGGAGAACTATTATATACACAAAGAGATTATATAAAGGTAAACTCACAAATTAACATAGTTTTACATGATCCGTTAGATCTATTTTATAATAAAAGTAACTTTACAATCTAATGCATTGTATTAAGCCACGTCAGTTTGTAGATTTACTTTTATGTAATTTCTTTGTGGCTAAAATATTTTTCCTGCAATTAACGCTTAGTTTGGATAGAGAAACACTCTAACTCATTTCATCTCTATCTCATTATTACAACTTTATCAAATTTTCACATAAAATACAATAAACAATTCAACTTTTTTAAATCTTAAAATAATAATAATATTAAAAAAATATTATAATATTATTTTATTTAAAAAGTTGAATTGTCTAAGGATGTATTAAAAAAATCTATTAATTAATTAAAAAATCTATTATATTATTAAAAATGTATTATTTCTTGCAAATACATTGTCTAAGGAGTAATTAGTATAAAAAAAAAGGTTCTTGTTTTCTTAGGCTGGCCTTTTTTTGGTCAACCAATTTTTTTAGTAAAACACTTGCATTTTTTTTTTTTTTTGAGAACACTTGCACTACATTTGGGTTGGAGTAAAACCTCAGTACAAACCTATTTCAAACACAACAAATCACTATACATGCCACTCCCATACAACATAAAAAACCAATAATTAACATCTCAGTGTAGGTAAGCCAGACCTATCCACAACCCTTAATCTCTCTTGGAGGATCTCCAAAGAACATAAATTCCTGAGACGTGCTCCTTGCACCTAACTTTGCTAACCATCAGCAATTTTCTTGGTTTCTCTAGCATATGTTTCAACTGTGCATGCATGACTTAAAAGCAATTCAAAAATCAGTTAAAAAGTCAAACAAAGACCAATGAAAATGACCCTTTCCAGACAACTAATTGACTACAGCTTGGAATCTGATTCAAGTTCAACTTCATGGAAACGAAGCTTACGGCATGATTTCAGACCATCCAAGATAGCGCCCATTTCTGCCATGTTACTAGGGCCAAACCCATAATGGGAGTTAAATGTAGCCAAAAACCTCCCATCAAAATCTCTAAAAGTTCCTCCACTCCCATAAGAACCAGGTTACCAAAACTGCTCCCCTCTACATTGAGCTTGACCAATCCCAGTTTAGGTCTAAACCGAGTCAATTCTTAAGCTGGCCTTCGGTGGTCTTTCTTTTTTGGGGGGAGGGGGACTGTGTTCTTATTCATTTCTATGGTACTACAGCTGTAAATTGTAACTATCTTGACTACTTTTAACTACAGAAAGTTGAACTGATATAATGTAGAAAAGCCGTAGATTCTGTTCAAATGCAATCTAGCTCTTTCTGAAAGCCAATTTGTAATCTGTGCTTTCTTCCATTTGGATAAAGCCACTTCCTTAATTCGAGGCCAGTTTTGGAACAATAGCGATACACCTCTTTCAAGATTACTTTTAAACTTATAATCAGTAAACAATCATATTTACATCTCTATGAAGAGTGCTTTTGAAAGTTTCAGTGGCTGCTTTAACAGTTAGATATTCTTTAAGAAACGGTCATTTTTAAATCGTCACCTTTAGTTTCTAAGACCAACTAAAAGCTTGAGCATGCGTCTCAAGTATCTCCGGGGCTGCTTCTTCCAGCTTCCTGAACTGTGCAAGTCATGGTTGCACATGCCAAAACAAGGTATTTGGCGACATCTGGAACTACTATTTTTTTCTCTTTTCAGCACTGATTTTCATCCTTAAACCCACTTACTTTGAATTCTATAATCATTTAATTATGCTCCAAACAAATTATTTCCCTTTCTCCCCCGTGTTTTGATCCTTTTTAGGCATGAACAGAGGCGATTTCTTTATCTTGCAAAAGCAGCGGATGGTCATCATTTGGACTATCACTTTACTTTATGAAAGTCAAAAGTGCATGGTTGTTTCCCTTCTTTACTTTTGTTAAAGAATGTGAATATTCTCAAGGTTTTCATCTCGTCATCTATCAAGATTGCCAACATATTATAAAAAGCATTTCCTCCAAAGCCAACACAGGGTAGTACGATAAC
This sequence comes from Cyclocarya paliurus, assembly GCA_029856935.1. Taxonomy (NCBI): domain Eukaryota; kingdom Viridiplantae; phylum Streptophyta; class Magnoliopsida; order Fagales; family Juglandaceae; genus Cyclocarya; species Cyclocarya paliurus. Next base: position 33,911,101 of record CM056950.1, on the reverse strand, counting down.
TATTAACAAATGGGAAAGAGGAATCCAAAGTGAAACATGTATATAGTTTAAATTAGTACCCTGAATGGTCCACCCTTGTCCAACATCTTCTTTTTTTCCCGTTTTCTTATTTGTTTATGTCAAATGAGATGACAAAAGATCATTCTCCGATCTGGCAAAGTGAAAGTGAGCAGCAAAAAGCATGCACCCGGGTTTATAATGTGGTCGGGGGTGGAGAGAGCAGCAATGCAGGGGCTGCGGCAGGCAGCAAGCAAGCAGCCTAGCAGGTGTGCCTTCAGTTGGCATCATCATTATTTTGTGCGGTGGTCCAAAGGGCAAAGTACAACTTCCCAGTTCTGTGTTGCCCCCAATTTGGTGCCGGCCTGAGAATTTTGGCTACAGCCCAACACTTTTTCTATGCCATTACTGCATCAATATAGTGGAGTTTCTCTCTATAAAACTTCAAACAAGCATTCAAACATGGGGCCCAGCCACCTTTCATTCCTCTCCTCGATAGCCATGTAAAGTTGGCTAGATTGAAGATTCTTCAAATCTTTGAGAAAGTGGGCTGTACATGCATGCCTGAACACAGGCCCCCTTTCCTGTCAGTTGCTTTGGACCCAAAAATACTCCGAAAGGAATCCCTTCACCCTTCATCTACCCCATATTGGATTTAAAAATTTATCACAATCCGAGGAAATGATAGCCATAACTGCACTATTATAAAGCCTAATTTCACCTCTTCAATGTTACATGTAGAATTTGAGATTGCAAAAAATCTTCACAACCTCCTATTATTCACCCATACTCCACATTCCATATTTTTTTTATTTTTTTATTTTATCAAATATTTTTTATATGAATAGTGAATAGAAAATTTGAAATAGTTTAAAAAGAATAAATTCAAAAAAAAATTAAAAAAAATTAAAAATTTAAAAAAATATGGAGTGTGGAGTGTGATGGAGGTTGTGTAGTAAAGCCCTAAAAGTAAACTTATAAACTGATGTTGTACATTAAATTATAAAATTATTTTTATTATAAAGTAAATTTGGACTCCATGAAGCCACAACAGTTTATGGGTTTACTTTATGTAATCTTTTTGTGTCTGTAACAGTTTTCTAATATGAAACTTAACAACTGTTATATTTGGAATTGAATAATGATAATATACTTATAATTATTTTTCTACTATTTTATAGCTAACCAATGTGATAGTGCCACATCGTAAAAAAATGCTAAAGTTTTCTTGATTTGGATAATTTAATTTTACATAATTTTCCTCAAAACTATAAAAGAGTTGTAAAAATGTTGTAGCCGCATATATAATTGCTCTTCTGAGTTATAAAACGTGTTTAAGTCTCGCATTATTTTGAATGAGTTGTACCGGGATCGTATGGGTGCTAAGACTCACATACAAATGTTTACCAAGTGAAATTAGACTCTAAGAATGATTTTCATGACTCTAGTAATCATAAGATCAACGTCTAGTCTAGTCTTTATAGAAAGTATAGTGTAAATGCGGTAAGCATATGCATTTATTTTTGCACATAGGATGGGCTTGATCGTTGACGTACCAAAAAACATGTCCAACTAGTGGTAATGGATCAAGCCCAATGGAGCTGGGTCATCCGATGAGTGTGCATGAGTAAGGCCTACTGCCCATTCAAGAATGGACAGAGCAAGAGAGTTGGGCCCTTGGGTTATGATCATTTTTATTTATGGAAATGAAAAATCTAGTTGGAAGAGATTCTGCGCACTATACGCGCACTCATTTAATATAATTGGTCAGAAAGTATACTTTATTGAAAACAGTACTAATTTAAATTTAAAATATGAAGACAACAATATTGGTACACAGATTAATACGCAAAGTTGCTTATACCTAGCAAAACTCTTATGGAAAACTGAGGTCAATAGAATTTGACTACTGAGAGTAGAATACGGCATTGTTCGGGAATATAACTGTTCTTTATTTTTGCCAAAGGTTTCTGGCTTGATTGACATAAATTTTCAACTTTCTAAATGTAAGTTTTGGATTCAAAACCCTCATTTCCAAATATTTCAAAAAAAAAAAACTGTTCTTTATTTTTATATTATTTTATTATTATTCACAAACTATTTATTACTATTTATAAAATATTTCACTATTATTTATAAATGATTCGAGATATTCTTAACATCCAAACGGAATTTCAAAAATCATAATGTGTTCATAAGGATACTGTGTATTCGAATGTCAGGCTGCATGTTCCAGAATGGTCACCAACCATCATGTCTCTATTAAATTAAAAGTGGTGAAGATGATCTAGGATATAAATAACAATTAGAACTTGTAAATTAAATACTGCTTTATATAGATTAAAGCCGAGAGTTTTTTTAGTATTAAAAAGAATTACAATTTTATCAGGAGATATATGGAGACCTATTAATAATTTCAGGCATCGCTTAGTCATTTTGTAATTATTTTTTCTTGTGACTGAGTTATAAGTATAAATGGTGTATGAGATCCAATATAATTTGAGGAATTATCTTTTTATTAGTTATTATTCATCACCCACACCTCACAGCTTATGAATAAAAAAAAAAAAACCTGCCAAATATAAAGTGTGAAGATAAATAACGACTGATGGACAGCAAAACTCAACCAAACCGACAAGGGTTAGATTTCAGTGTCAATGAATAAGTGGAGTGGGGCTGCTTGAAGATAAGATGCGATTTCGGGTGTGAGTTGTTTCTTTTTTTTTTTTGTCTCTTTCCTTTCATTTCTCTCTGTTTCTTTCCAAATTTCAATTGCATGGCTACTTTAGCCTCTCCAGTTCACACCACCTGATCTCTTACATATCATGTTAGACTAAATACCGGATAAAAGATCCCAGCTTTTATATGTGTATTCATCTTTATCTTACAGCTTTAAATCTTGAAATACTTTAAACTCCAATCTCCTCGTCTATATGCATTTTTTTTTTCTTTTCTAAGAAAGCAACTCAAACGGATCCACACTCATAAAGAGGGGCGTAGCTTTTCAACGAACACCCTGTTAAGAAGGGGCCACCTAATTAAATGATGAGTTCTTTTACAGCTCGACTGTATGAAGTGTAATAGTTGAAGACTGACAAGTTGTGATTTGCTGTTTTGGAGTATTGATCGATTGAGAGATCGTTCAGGATCTTTAGTTATAGATCAAAAAGTGATATCGTATATAAACTAAACGTGTATTTGAAACAAAATGTGGCCCCCCACGCATGCATGATTTTGACAAGTTTTACTGGATGGAGCCCTCGAAAGCAGAAGATTTCTTTCAATTTCTCCTCGCCGCGATGAGATTCTATTCTACAATATCCTGCAAACAAATCCTGGCCTTCATGTTCATATCATGTCGGAGTCAATTTCCACTCTAACTTTACGCCACGTCTTGTTGTGTCGTGTGTTGTTTTGAACTGATTAGTTTGTTATATATCGCAGGTACAATTATTGCATGAAGAGTAATAAGCTACTTGGTGTCAAGGGAAATGAAAGAATTTACCGTTATAACAAGTTGTTTGTAATAAAATAATATTATTTTAAATTTTGTATTGACTTTTGTCTTTGATTTAATAGATTTAAATATGATAAAAAAATATTATTATATTTCAAATTATGTATAAATTGTAAATAGTTCGCAAGCCTATCACTGCTCTGGCATAATATCGGCGGGCATGCATGCATGTATGTGAAACAGATTCTGAAATAATATTGTTATATTACCTAATCGTAAACAAGTTATTACATGATAACTCCATCATTTCTCTCCCTTCTCCTGTTCAGCAAGAAACTTTCATTTTTTTCTAGAAAACTCGATCTCTTTTAAGTGCCTTCGCCGCATTGTATATATACGTTTATGGTTGTATCTTTTCTCCCCTCCATCAGTTTGGTTTTGGTAAGATTTATTGCACTCTAGTCACTATCAGTCAACACGTGTACACCACGCCATTCTATAGTCATCGATCTACTTGGATGGAGCGGAATCGCTTCAAAAAGCTAGTCGCATGACTCTTAAGTGCGGCTTGTTTCTGTGCGTGGTCTTTACGCACTGTTGTGCCACGACGCCTTCGCAGATTACATGTGCTGTACCAATAGATTCCGATCTTCTACCACAGATGCGTTGGAAGACATATGATTGGCTGTAGATTAATTCATCTAATGCCGTGCTTTTGACTATATTATCGTTTTTTCTAACCGATGATCTTAAAAAAATGATTACGAATTTTTTTAAAAATTTTCAAGATAATAAACTGTAAGACATTCACAACTTTTACCGCTTTCAATGAAGAGGTGGTTCTATAGTTCGTATGACTTTACGAACTGTTAACTATCATTTTTTACGATAACGCTTTTTTTGTAGGGTATAGATGGAGATCAAAAAATTAATTCCAAAATCTCTTTTTTTTATTACTTTAAATTATAATTATTGTACTGAAACGTTTGTGGTAATCTCACCCCCCTCATTTATCATCTTTTCGATTTCTAATAGTAATTTACTTAAAAAAGAAAAAAAAAAAAAAAACTCTATCGTTTCTCTTCTGATTAATGTCATTCAAGCTCTGCCGACGTACAATAACATCACAAATGCACTGTCCTCGATCTTGACAGCACCATGGTCCATGCCATCGAATTAAAAGCATGCTTTTTGGCTCGTGTATCGATGCTCACTCTTTTACAGATCAGCATTTTTATTTGGAAAAGAGAAAGGATACACTTAAAAGTATTAGTATTGACTTGACTAAATGTACTTTCAAATTTTAGTTAATATCATCTTTTTTTTTCATTTGCCTATTTTATTTATATTCAATCTCCACATTAGATTAGTCATTTACCCTTTATATAATAATAAAATATTATTAAATTAATAATTTTTTATTTAATTTATTTGTATCACATTTTATAATTTTACCAATTGAATATTAATAATAATTATATTCTAATTAAATTAATATTAAAAAATTAATATTTTTAAAATTCATTTAATGTTAATAATATAAAATATTAATTAAATTCATTTAAATTTCTTAATTACAAGCTAAATAGTATTTTAATTGAAGTGATAAATTAATATTTTAATATTTTCTTGAAGTGAGAAATTAATATTTTAATATTTGGTGAATCAATAGTGATTCTTCATCTTTGGCCAATCACTATAGTAAAAGTCCATTTTATTTTAGATTTGGCCAATCCAATGTAGAGTGTTTCTGGTACATATTATCTAAATTTTAATCAATCTTTAACTTTAGTCAAGTCAATGCTAGTACCCTTACAACTATATAACATCTTGTTTATAATTATATATTACTTCAACTTTTATTTTGAAAGTTACATTTCATTTGATGGGATTAAATTTAATAAAAAAATATTATTATATTTAAAATTGTCTATAAATTATGAATAGATAGTATCCTTTCACTACTTTTGGAAAATACTGAACCCACTGATGACACGAGTGTAGTACGTACGTGTCGGTCTCAACTCCACTATATATGTGGGCGAGTACACACTTGGACGAGTAATTACTAGCATTTGCTGGGATAAAGAGTTGAGCCAAAGAACAAGATGATCATGGAGAGGAAATCACTTGGTTTTTTCTTGTTATTACTCATTTTCTTGACTTCTCGTAAGACTTTCTAGCTTTCTATCTCTACTATTTTGATTTGTTGAGACATTTAAGTTTATTTTGAATATATATGATGTCTGTTTGGGGTTGATTTTTTTTTTTCATTACAGAAGAGATGATTATTCCCAGTGAGGCAAGAGTTTGCGAGTCAAAGAGCCACAAGTTCCAGGGACCATGCGTTCGCGACAACAACTGTGGTCTAGTGTGCAAGAACGAAGGTTTCTCTGGTGGCAAATGCCGAGGATTCCGTCGTCGTTGTTTCTGCACCAAAATATGTTAATTGGTGCTATCAGAGACGAGGATCACTGCACGCATGCAGCATATGGGTTTTAGTAGATTGAAGTAATGAATAATTGCCATGCATATTTGTAGCTCTAGGGGTTGAAGTACTTTGGCTTTGTGAGTTATATATAAATCACCGTGCATGCATATGTTGTTAATGCTGCATGGATCTTGAAGTGATGAATTAGTACTCATGTCATCTGGTCATGACTTTCTTGTTCGATCCATATATAGTGTTTGTAATTTGTTTGAATAAAAGTACTGAGTCTGAGTCAAGGTGTCTGTCATATAGTCAGGACTTAATTTCTTGTTAATTAATGGTGTTTGCAATTTTATATATACGTTAACTAAATGAGAGAAGTGTGTACGTATTTACCTTTCATTTTATGGTTTTTCAACCTAATTACGTAACAATAATGTTACTATATATATAGCTTTATTTCGCGCTTCTCATTTATGAACGACCGTTCATGTATTTAATTATTATTATTATTTGCTTGTTAATGCCTTACACTTTAATCACATGAATGATTAATATAGAAATTAAATTTCATAACAATATTTGTAGAGTGCATAATTAATTGAGGATTTTATATCAAGCATATATATATATATAAATATATAGCTAGCATATGATTAATTTTCTAATTAGCATCAAACAATAATATTCTATAAGTATCTCTTTTCGAATTATAAATAATTAGAAGTCCTGATTAACAGTCCTAATTGGTTCAACGATAACAAGGAGGTTGGCCCAAGTGGCCGTGAGAAATTAATGAAAAAGAAGGCAAAGAAAGTTTCCAATACGACAAAATTAAAGTTACAACATGATATGCACGATGACGAAATAGGTCGAGTAGCAACGAAATCTCACTACAAGAAAATAGTCTTATTGTGGCGATTTATGGTCTGCCGAAAATAAATTCATCACAATAAGTCATTATTTACGACAATTTTTTGGTCGGCACAGCTGCATACTTGCCCTTTTTAATTTTACCTTTTGCAGCAATTTTAAACTTAATTGCGGCAAAATTTTTCGCTACAAAATATATTTTAATTTTTACAGTAATTTTTATGATAATAACGGCAAAAAAATCACTGTAAAAGGTGAAAATCTTATGCCGATGAATAATTTCGCTGCAATTATCATTTTAGTCGAGACGGCACCAAAACCACATAGAAAAATCAGATTTTAATATGGATCTATATTAAAATCACCGACAATTTAACTTTAATTTGGAATGACTAGAGTGGCTTTAATGTGGATAACAAAAGCAGTGGCAGCGCATGACTACTCTCAAATGGCTTTTAATTGGACTGTCGGTACAAGCAGAAATTCTGTTCACTGGAAGTAATTTAAAAAGCATTATTTCATGTGATACCTTATTTATTATAGAAATATTATAAAAGCCAAGTTCAGACGCTTGGCATTCATCCCATACGTGTTAATAGGCTTAATCGATCTGATCTAATATATATATATATCCTTATACTTAAAAGAGCCAATCTCCTTATGAACAGTAATTGTTGAAACCAATAGGAAAGTAAATGTAGCACAGGTGTTTGTAAGAACATTAGTATTGGTTTCATTAAATTCATTTTTAAAATTTGATAAAAAGTACATATTTTTTTATAAATTTAAAACTTATCCATAATTTCACATTGGATTAGTCATTAGAATCATCAAAATAATAATATAATATTATTTTTTTAATAATAGTATTTTTATTTTTTTTCATATTTTACAATTACACTAACCATATGTACTTTAATAATTTAATTTGATACTTAAATATTTTTTTTTCATATTTTGCAATTGCACAAATTATAGAAAAGGTAAGAAATACATTTTATAATAAAATAATAAGTATAGAGAATGAATAGTGTATCTTCAAATATAAAGATAAAAGTAAAAATACTATAGCTCAAAGCTTGAGCTTTAAAGGTATAGCCAATCCAATGCTGGCGTTTTAGCTCTCAAATCATCAAATTTTGATGACATCTTTCTTTTGATGAGACCAATGCTGGTGCTCTAAGAATGCATCACAGAGAGTATCTTTGAATAAAAATGTTCTTCATTTCTATATTTTTCTCAGTACAGTAGCACACATATTTATAGCAAAGATATGTCATTTATAAGAGAATCATTCTAAAAAGATCTATAATATTCCATAAGGGCCAGAGTCGGTTATTGCATGCTGTTGAGAATGAGCTGCAGATGAAATGGAGGTGGCATTTTGCTGAGGACACACAGTGGATGCAGTGGACGTGGCTTGTGAGGTGTTATCCTCTAAGGCAGGTACACATGCTCTAATAGTAATAAATAATAATTGTGTTTGGCACTTTTTTTTTCTACTTATGTTCCTTTGTACATTCTCACAATAATTATCTTCCTCACAAAATCATCGTAAATCATTATAAAATCACCACACAACAGAACAAAAGAATTGTGTTGTGGTTGTTAGAGGCGGCATACAATTGTGTCGTAGTGATCCTACGACAATGGATCTAGGATCACGTGAAAAGAGCGGGCATGAGAGGATCTGAGGCTTTGGATCAAGGAAGAAGGAAGGGGAGGGGTCGTCGCAAAGGAGGAGGCTGGTGGTGGTGGTGCGGTGGCATATGGGTGGCTAACAGCGACGCTACGAGGAGAAATCTGTGCATGTAGAGGGGCTGTGTGCGTGGGGCTAGGGAAGAGCTACGGGTGGTGGGTTCAATGGAAGAGGTCCACTGCGTGAGGGAAACTCGGTGGTGGAGCTGGGGCTAAGCCGTGATGGCATAAGGGTGGAGAACCCGTATGTTGAGACCCATTTCGGGTTGCTCACGTGCGGCTGAGGAAGGAGCTTCCAAGGGGTTTCGACTGTGGGGTTTGGTCATCGGCGTAAGGGGAAGCCGGTGAGGTGGCCGGTGATGCTGCAGGGTGGTGCACGGCTGCGCTGGGCTGCTTGAGGTAAGAGATCGGGTGAGAGAGAGGGAAAACGTGCGGTTGCTGAAAGGGAAGGAGAGAGAGGGAGAAATGGAAAGTGAGGGGAAAAGGCTAAGTTTGGGGTTTTAAATCCTAACCCTTCATCTTGAATCCTCATATTTGATTAAACGGTAGAGGTTTAAACACTGATTTAAACTAACTTAAAATAGATAATTAAAAGATAAATACCATATCATACACTTAAAATCAACTTTAATTTATAAAATAATAATCTTTTATTATTAAATAAATAATGAAGTTTTGCTAAACATTTTTAAGGGAATAAAACCATCTAATTAATTAGAGTTGGTAGCCCACTTACTCGGGACCAATCCTCGACTACTTAAGAGTCTCCATCGCAGCCTCCCTCAGCTCGGGATCCCTCCTTAGCCCACCAGCTCAGGAGCCACTTGGTCAAGAGTCACCTTCTCGGATGTCACCTGCTTGGCAGCCACCTGCTCGGCACCTCTTCTGCCCAAGACTTACTAAGCTTGGGAAGCACGGCTCGGGAACCATCTTGGGAAGCATGGTTCGAGAAGCATCTCGGGAAACACCTGCTCGGGAAAGACCCTCACTTTGCTCAGGAGACACCTACTCGGAGATGACTTGCTCGGCACCCCACTAGCTCGGGACAACACCTCACTTTGCTCTGGAGTTACCCGCTCGGTACCTCATGATCTCCTCAAGACTTCTCTGCCCAGGATTTGTTAAGCTCGGGAAACAAGTTCACGCACGGGAGTTCAGCTCAGGAAACAAATGAAGTTCTGCTCGGGATCCCTCCTCTGCTCTGCACCTCCGTTGGGGAACCTCCACCTCCACTTGCTCAGGACAGCACCTCTGCTCAGCGCCCCACTAGCTTGGGACAACACCTCACCTGTTCAGGAGTTACCCGCTTGGTATCTAATGATCTCCTCAGGACTCCTCTGCCCAGGATTTATTAAGCTCAGGAAACAAGTTAATGCACAGGGACTCTATATAGCACCGATCAGGCCCAAGTCGCCCTAGTGGGTCGGGAATAACTCTTTCTCTCATTCCAGCCTATTGAGTAATTTCTACCGCATCAACAATAATAATACAAGGCAAACGTGCCTCACACGTAATCCCACTGCTAGTCTATATATATATATATATATATATATTATATATATAACCTGTCGCTTTTGATCCAATTATTAATATACAGTTTGCAAGAGACACTTAAAACCGTTAAAGTAGGAGATAATATCCATCTAAAATCAGGCATATATGTGTTAAAAAGAAGTCAAAATAGGAACAAAACGAAAAAACATAAAAACCTATATATGTTAAAGTTCGAATCACACTTAATTAAACATAAAATCGTTTATTTTCACAATTCTTATAACAATATTTTTTAAAATTTTACATAAAATAAAATAAACAATTTAATTTTTTTAAATTTTTAAATAAAAATAATATTTAAAAAATATGTTCTAATAATATTTTATTTAATTTTTAACTTTAATCTAAACTCATTTTATCTCATTTGTGAAAACAAACGAGGTTCACAATGTTGTGCGGGAAGTAGGCAATGCATTTCTCAAAAACTCATCAATCTAGCATTGCAATATTGCTTTCCTCATTCCGTCGTTTCCGCTTCATTGATATAAAAAGCCAAAGTTTTGAATCTTTGAGTAACCTAAAACACATGATCAGAACTTGCATTTTATTCAAGTGTTGGCCTCACTATGGCATGCATCAGAGAACACAACAGTCGATGAATTCCTTGGAAACCAATTAAAATGTTGTTGTGATTTATATATCACGTCTGCGCGCATTTGCAACAAGATCATCAAGCGTCAATTTGGGACACTAGCTACCAGCTAGTAAGGGTTATCTCTCTCTCTCTCTCTCACTTCACATCTTATTTTCAGTTTCGATCTATTTCAAATTTTTGTTGAGCTCCCTCTATTTTTTTTTTCTGTTTTTCCCCTGTAACGTTGTGGGGCACGGGGTTTTGAGTCAATGTGAGCCTTGTGAGGTATGTTTGGATGGTTCAAACTTGTTGTAACGTGGCAAGAGAAAAAGAAATCTATGATTGTTGAAGTACAAAATCTTAGAAGAGTTTTGCTACACAACCTCCTCACACTCCACACTCCACACTTTTTAATATTTTTTAAAATTTTTTTTTGAATTTATTTTTTTAAAACTATTTATAATTTTTTATTCACTATTCATATAAAAATATATTTGATAAAAAAAATTAAAAAAAAGATGGAGTGTGGAGTGTGGTGTGAATAGTAGGAGGTTGAGTAGATTTTTTCATCTTAGAAAGGTCGGAGGGAGTTTTGAAGTGAATGAGTTTTGGTGTATGAGGTGGTACTCTGTTTGTTTGTTTGTTTTTTCCTCCTTCTTCTAAGCAAGCTTGCCTATTATAAATTAAAAAAGTATTACAAACATCTAAGGAGGATCTTTCCCACTATCAATATACAAAATAGTAGTAAAAATTAATATCTAAAGGAATGCTACCAAACAAAGAGTTTGTATCTGCCCATTGCGCAACTAAATGCGTAAATCGATTTTGGGATTGCTCTATCTTGTTAAATCTCCAGCCATTGTGAGATTTCAATGAGTTTGCAATATCGTCCGAGATTGGTGTTATTTGCCAGATCTCTTCCTCTTTATAAATAGAAGAAATCACCAACTGAGAATCTCCAGCTAAAGAGATGGAGGGATAATTGAGATATTCTGCCATTTTGAAAGCTAATTTTGCTGCTAGTGCCTCTACTATCATCGGGATTGTAGTAAAATTTTCCTCGATTCAAATTTCAATGACTTCACCTTTTGAGTTTCTACTCACCACTGAGGTCAAAGAAAATGAGTGTCTGTCTGCGACATCAAAAGATATGTAAATTTGATTTGTGAGAGGTTTTTGCCATTCGTTTTTTACTTTAGTGTTGGTCTTTTCTTTCCATATTTGTAGATTTTCTTGATATGAGAGATTCAGTTGTTGTGATAATTTGTGAAGAGAGAGGTCCTTTTGATTATAGACTTGGTCATTTCGAAACCTCTAGATAAAATCTAGAATCAGGCTTCATTTGAATGCCAAAAGCAACTCAACTTAGTTCACTTTTAACCTTCGTCTGCTATCTAAACACATTTTGAGTCGAGTTTCATCCTAAACTCATTTTTAATAATGTAGATAGATGGGATACATCTGACTTTCGGCTGCTTTTCGTTCTCTCGTTTATTTTTTTAATTTCTTTTGTCTGAGCAGTGCTGCACGCTTGCTTCACTTCAGAATTTGCTGTCAGTTTTGTCATTTCTTATGTACACACATTTTCGGTAAGATTTGACATAAATAAATGGGCTTAAGCTCTCTCTCTCTCTTTTTTCACATATGTTTTTTTACACATTTAAATATTTAAAAAAAAAAATTATTAAAAAAATACTTTCTTAATAAGTAAATAAAAATAAAAATAAAAAATTTTAACAATAATACCGAATTATAAGAACCAATGGTAAAAGTATCATTTTCTTTAAATTTAAGACGGCACTACAGTCATCGCTGGTTCTCACTAATTATTTTGATATGTTTTTATTTTTAATTTTTTTTGACATATATTTTTTTAACACTTTTAAATATATATATATTTTTAAAAAGTTCACATCATTAAAAAAAAAAACTTCTTTAATCCTGAAGTAAAAATCAAAAGAATAAAAAATAAAAGAATGCAAACGGTAGCGAGAGGACTAGTATTATCCTTTTACTAATATAAATTTCACATTTTTAATATATGATTAGACATGTCTATTAGTATAAATTTTACATTTTATTTCATATTTTTTAAATATCTTTAAATATTTTTAAAAAATATATCAATATATTAAATTTACTTTCTTAATTATTAAATAATAAATAAATTAAATTAAATAGATGAACGGTGAAAATGAGAAAGTAAACTCGTGGCTACCATTTTTCTTTGAATATTGATATAAAGAGATTTCATATTTTTTTTGTCAGAAGCTGACATTTTCTCTGAGCTTCGGTCAAATCTTTGGCCCTGTGATCTGAGAAGTGAGAAGGATGAAATGGGCTTATGAAATCCTGACCTGCAGAGGAAAAAAATTTTAAAAATAAATTAGTAGTAGACCGGTAGTATAACGTGGTAAGGGTATCACTATCCTTTTGGCTTTGTTGTATTTGGTGCCAAACAATCTCAATTTATTACTATTTATAAAAAATTTAATCAGTTCAACTCAATTTAGCATTTAAATATAGTCTCAGACCTGCAAAAATTTTAAAAGGATGGTCTTCTTGAGAGGTAAGGCCGAGTTTTTGCTTGGGGTATAGAATGAATTGAAATCAATCCTTAATTGAGTTTACCACGGGGAAGAGAGATTTAAAGGTCATCTACTATGACTCCAGAGAATTCTAGTTATGGGGCATTTAATGAATAGGTATAGGAGGGTTTCTTTTTTTTCATCACAAGATGATACTATGTTTGGCCAGTGGAAACTATAAGGAAAGAAACTAAAGTACTTTATCTTGTTTTCAGAAAATATCTCATATCATTTCAATTTTATCATTACACTTTCCTAAATTTCAATACAAAATAAAATAAACAATTTAATTTTTTCAAATTTTAAAATAAAAATATTATTAAAAAATATTTTTTAATAATATTTTATTTTATTTTTTAATTTTAATCTCAATTCATTTTATCTCATCTCTAAAAATAAACGATGCCTTTTTAGGATCTGATCTCAAAATCAAATGCATGAAATCAAAAGTTTGTATTATTTTGTTGTTTGGTTGCTTGTAAAATGAAGGTAAATTTATGATATTGGACTCTTGGGGTTTTTATTTTTTTCTTCGGATCTAAATACATGAATTGCTTATGTTTTTTTTTTTGAGTTTTGCTACACAACCTCCTCACACTCCACACTCTACATTTTTTAATATTTTTTTAAATTTTTTTAAATTTTTTTTTGAATTTATTTTTTTAAAATTATTTATAATTTTTTATTCACTATTCATATAAAAATATATTTGATAAAAAAAATTAAAAAAAAGATGGAGTGTGGAGTGTGGTGTGAATAGTAGGAGGTTGAGTAGATTATTTCTTTTTTTTTTTAAATATGAATTGCTTATGTTAAACCTCATTGGACAATAGCACTACGAATGCACTGTCCTCGATCTTGACAGCACTATACCATTGAATTAAAAGTATTCATTTTGGCTCGTGTATCGATGCTCAGTCTTTTACAGATCAGCATTTGTATTTATATATGCACCGGCCGTCCGATCACTCTTTTGCAGGATCGCTGACACGAGAGTAGTACGTACGTGTCGGTTTCAACTCCACTATATATGTGGGCGAGTATACACTTGGAAGAGTAATTATTAGCATTTGCAGGAGGGATAAAGAGTTGGAGCCGAAGAAGAAGAAGAAGAAGAAGAAGAAGGGAGAAGAAGATGATCATGGGGAGAAAATCACTTGGATTTTTTTTGTTGTTGCTCATTTTCTTAGCTTCTCGTAAGACTTTCTAGCTTCTTATCTCTATTATTTTGATTTGTTGACACATTTAAATTATTCTAAATATGCATGATGTCTGTTTATGGTTGATGTTTTTATTTTTTTCCTTTCATTATAGAAGAGATGATTATGCCCAGTGAGGCAAGAGTTTGCGAGTCACAAAGCCACAAGTTCCAGGGAACATGCGTGCGTGACAACAACTGTGGTCTGGTGTGCAAGAACGAAGGTTTCTCTGGTGGCAAATGCCGAGGATTCCGTCGCCGTTGTTTCTGCACCAAAGTATGTTAATTGGTGGTACCAGCAGAGATGAGGATCATTGCACGCATGCAGCATATGGTTTTTAGTAGATCGAAGTAATTAATGAATAATTGCCATGCATGTTGTTAATGCTGCATGGATGTTGAAGTGATCAATTAGTACTGTCATGATCTAGTCATGACTTTCTTGCTCGATCTTTGGTGTTTGTAATTTGTTTGAATAAAAGTACTGAGTCTGAGTCAAGTGTCCGTCTTTTAGTCGTGACTTAATTTCTTGTTAATTATGGTTTTCCAATCTAGTACTGTAGTACTCTTTATTCACATGAATGATTAATATAGAAATTAATATTTAATACATGATAAGTGATGTTTCATAAATATCAAATTACAAATTAAATTTCATAACAAGATTAGATTTGTAGATCTGTGCATAATTAATTGGGGATTTTATATCAAGCATATGATTAATTTTCTAATTAATTAACATCAAACAATAATTTTCTATGAGTATATATTTTCGAATTATAAATTATTAGAAGTGATCCTAATTAACAGTCCTAATTGGTTCAACGATAACAACGAGGTTGGTGGCCCAAGTGGCAGTGAGAAATTAATGAAAAAGAATAGGCAAATAAAGTTTCAAATACGACAAAATTAAAGTTACAACATATGCATGATGACGAGATAGGTCGAGCGGCAACGAAATCCCAATTAAAATCACCGACAATGTAACTTTAATTTGGAATGACCAAAGTGGCTTTAATGTGGATAACAAAAGCAGTGGCAGCGCACGACTACTCTTAAAATGGCTTTGGACTGTCGGTAGCAGAAATTCTGTTCACTACAAGTAATTAAAAAAGTATTATTTCATTATTATAAAAAAAAAGTATTATTTCATGTGATAACTTATTTATTATAAAAGCCAGTTCAGACGACTTGACATTTATTGTAGAATAATTTTATATTGTTTGTATTCTGTATATTTATAAAATTGATTTTATAAGATGAGTTCATAAATCTCTTCAGCATTCATCTGTCTTAATTAATAGGCTTAATCGATTTGATCTAATATATAAATATATATCTCTCTATATATAAAAAGTATGTATCTAACGGAAAATTGTTGGTTTAACGGTTTAAGTTGTTTTTCTGTTAAAAGTTAACGGCGTTTGTACTGTAGTCTAACCTGTAGTTTGCTTATTCTGATCCACTTTTTTAAAGTCCTTTCAAATTCCATAGTTTTGTCTTAAATAAAGTTCAATGAACAAATTCTCTGAACCGGGACAGGATACTAAACGGCAGATTCTTTCAATAAA
The DNA here is from genome assembly GCA_029856935.1 of Cyclocarya paliurus. Lineage (NCBI taxonomy): Eukaryota > Viridiplantae > Streptophyta > Magnoliopsida > Fagales > Juglandaceae > Cyclocarya > Cyclocarya paliurus. The sequence continues at coordinate 33,895,160 of CM056950.1, read as the reverse complement.
ATTACTGTGTTTGAGATTGTTGTTTGATAATTTTTTTTTCTCGGTTTTTTGTGTTCGCGCAGCTATTCATGAGGCATGTTGGCAACAATTGTCAGGGATGACAACAGAAATCAACTCGCATGGCCAGTCTGAGAGTTCAGAGCAGACGACTTCAAATGATGTTCCACCAGTGTTCGAGGAGTTCTTTAAACGCAAACAAGAACAGCCATAGCCTCCATCCACGTACGCTCACAGCAAGCTCCTTCGCACCGCCACTTCAAATCTCCACTAGAAGCAACGCTACCGTAGGAACCGCCCACAGCCACGGCAAACGTGAAAACCACTGCGATAGCCCGCTGCTCTGCCCTGCACCTCCGTACCTAGCCGCCACTAAGCTTTGGACATGGAGGGCTCTGTTTTTGCACGCCGAAACAGGGGAACAAAATATTATGAGACATTGCAGATGAGAGTATGAAATTGCAGAAGAGACATTGCTTATTATTATTGAGATGACTCGATTATAAAAAAGTCTAAAGCAAAATATTATGAGGTTTTTGTAAGACATATGCCATAGATTTTGTGGGCCTTGGCTGCATCAGTTGGACTATGATTCTGGATTTTTTGACTAGAAAAAAACTTTTTACCCTTTTCAGATTCATAATTAGTAACTTTCCTTTCCTTTTTATTTTTTGTTTTTCTTGCATCTTACGACACGATAATTCCAAATCTGCCCTATTATGTTCCAAGGTGTCTCTGCGGTGGAAGCCTTTTATGAAATTCTGAGTCAGTCTAGCCTAAATGTGCTGCATCCTGAAGTAAACAAGCCTGTAGCTCCTGTAGAGCTTTGCCCCATCTTAAAGACACTCTAGCTATAAAATACTGATCTCAAGGTAAATTTCCTGCAACTCTTAAAATCTCGTTCGTGATCTTAACCTTCAATTGGCATGTTACTAATCATTGAACCCAAGTTGTCGCAGATGGCACAACAAAGCAAACTAGGCATGAGCAATAACAAAACAGGGTCCTGTTTCTTCTGTTCACTTTACACTAAACTGAAGACTTCAAATTAAATATCTATCATGAAAAAGAGCCACACTAACCATATTATTATGTTGGCTCACATATGAAGTAGGCCTAGACGTTGTTGATAATTGCAAATTTAATTCAAATATTGCTGTCAGATTTTCACTGTTTCGGATCTAAATAATGCAAATTTATATTCTTTCACTAAACTGATCCTGACATGTTGGAAGTGGGAAATGGAGGGATGAGTATTGAGGAGTATCGATCTCATTTTAGTATTTGGGCTGCAATGAAAGTCCGTCTCCGATTTATATCTTTCCCATTTTCATCTTTACAACTTCCATTTTGTTGTGATCCAAAATCCTTAATTTGATAGGCTCCTTTACTTATTGGATGTGATATCCGACCTGCAACCACAGAGACTCTTGGGATTCTTGGAAACAAGGAGGTGATTGATGTTAATCAGGATCCACTGGGAATTCAGGCCAGAAAAATTCAATCTGAAGCTGGTCTAGAGGTATATCTGGAAGGTTGTTCTTTTCCTTCATATGTGAAATTAATGATATATAAATATTTATACCATAACTATATATACAGGAAAACCTATGATATATGCATTCCCATGACCTTTGAGCCTTGGCCCAGTTGGTAAAGAGATCATGCGGTGTTGGGAACATGGGATAGTTTTAGTTCAAATCTTACATATTGGAAAAATAAAAGAATGCGAAATCGATCAGGCCTTTCTGAAACAATTATCTCAAAATATTATCTTTATTTAAGAATCATAATTCAAGTAGTCATATCCTGCCTAAGTTTCTCTAGCTCCTCTAGAGGCTTTGTCGAGAGTGTATCTCTCTAATCTTAAAAGGAAAAAGGTCCCAACAAGTTTCTCTATGTTTCTCATCATTGTGATGCAGGTTTGGGCAGGACCTTAATCAAGGAGAAGAGTAGTAATAGTCTTATGGAATAGAAGCAGGTTCAGGGCTCCTATATCTATGGGATGGAGGGACGTTGGACTCTCTCCATTTATGCCTGTGACTGTTCGAGACTTATGGGCGGTATGAACCATTTTTTTTTTCCCTTTTAGCGGTTTTTGGTTTTTCTTCTGCTCCTTTTCATAAGTTTGGATTCCATAGACATAGTTTCTTTTGAACTTCTACGTTAGGCTATCTTCTGCCGAATAGTTTTGATTTGTAATGAATATAAATTTGCATTATTTATATTATTTCTTTGCATTATTTCTACATTGTCATGATTTTTTTTTTTAAAATCATATTATTTTTTCTGTAATAAAGGTTGGGTTCTGTAATAAAGCCCTAATAAAATAATTTTATCATAAATTTTATTCATCTTCAAAAAATCTTCTGCATCTCATTCCCTATCCTTTCTCCATTCTATTAAAATAATATTATTCTATTCGTTCTTTATTATTTTTTTTCTCACTTCCATTTACAAACTTAACTACTCAATATTTTTTCTTATGATTTGAACTATTACTCTAATAAATATTTCAAACAAAAATTTAAATTTTTTTTTATGGTATGATAATATTTTTAAAATTATTTTTTTTATATTTTAGTAATTATTTAAATTATTTTTAAAATTATTATTTAAAACTATAATAAATATGAGTATGAGAGAAAGTGTAAATGATTGGAAGAAGAATTTATTTTATTTATTAGAATAAAATAATGATAAAATATAATTTAGGGAATGAATAGTGATTCTTTATATATAGGAAACTACTGTTCATTCCCTAAAACAAAATCCTAAAATAGGGAATGGGATGGGAGGGGGTTTTTGAGCTTTTTCCTAAATTTTTCCCCATAATTAAGGGATAATAGTGATATAGGGGATGAGATGTGGATGCTCTAAGAGCTATGGCCGAAACAACGCCCTTTAGAGAGAAAGGGAGGACTGGGCTGCAAGCTACGGGCTCCACTTCAAATTCGAATGGTCTAGGCCCAAAAGAGAATAAAACACATTAAAACAAGCTCAGTCCGAAAAAGTAGGGTCCAATAAAATATAAAAAAAACATTAAAATAAGAAAATAAATTTTACAACTTAGTAATCATAAGTACTAGAATTTTATAAACATAACAACAACAGTGAAATATCCTCAAAGAGGTTATATATATAGTTATCTAGCAAAATATAATACAAAGCCAAAATACATAGACAAGGGGTCGAAATAAATTCCATTTGGCCCAAAACATGCCATTAAATACCATCATCTTGATAATGCAAACTCAATCATCTTGTTAAAGCACTGATTGTAGTAGTTAATTTGTTTGTTAAAATTCATTTGTAATATTCTATTAATTATATTATTTGTATAAAAGTTGAAGCAATGTCTTCTAAGCTATATTTGCCATCAACTATTTTTACAAGTTTTGTAAAATAACATATTATTTTTTTGTAAAACAAATGTTTGATCTAAGGAAACAAGATCAAAAGATGAACACATCCCACTTCTAAAAGCTTGACCTATATATAAATATATATATATCTATATATATATGTATATATATATTGCTTGATGTGCTAGATATAGATCTATAGTTCCGTCCCAGTCATTTGCCCATAGTTATGCATATTGCTATATAACATATATACATGCATGTGTAAGAGCTAGCCCCACACTCTACATCGTAATAGTTGTAACAAATGGATTTGACTCAAGGGTCAATACTAAAAACTAAAGATCTATACTACTCGTCAAAAAGAAAAAGGAAATCCAGAAAGCAATTGAGGGTCTTCTGTCCATATTTTCCATAAATGCATGCATGTATTTGAGACGGAAATCTAACATGTGGGTATATATATGATATTTAAAGATAGATTTTTAACTTGCATGCACGTTATAAGGAAATCATATGAAAAGAAGAAAATTATTTAGGCTCAACCCATCCTCGATCGTGTCTGCAGTCAGGTTTGGTACCCACTACCCAGTACCCTAATAGTGTTCTTTTGGCACATTTTGACAGAGATCTCCATGGTAATGGTTTTTTAATGAAGCCTAAAGTATCTAACGTCAAGGAAGACCTACAGCTGGGAAATGGATGCTATCCAGACCCTTTTCGGTCCCTTCTTAATTATAGCTATCAATCAGGTTTGGTGAACCTTACTCTGTGTCCATTATAATCAGTTTCGCAAGTACTAGAGCTTCCATCAAAATTATGTGTCCATTAAAATACTCTGAAACAATAATACAAACCTCTTTATAGGAAGATGAGGAATCGTCATCCTAGAATCAAAATTATCTCAAACAACTTTTATAAAATTATGGGCAATATTTTTTTATAGGACTATGCTATAGCTTCTATTAATGCTCTTCTTTTATAATATATCACAGTATGTAATTATTTATAAATTACATGAACATTAAATCGTTATTTAATTAACCAAAAACATTACGTCATTATTAATAAAAAATTAGTTTTAAACAAAAAAATAAAATAAAATATAAATTAAGCAAACGTGCATTGCACGTTACTTTCACCTAGTATATATATATATATATATATATATATATATATGTCGGTTTTGATCCAATTATTAATATACCGTTTGCAAGAGACTCTTAAAACCGTTAAAAGTAGGAGATAAAATCCATATAAAATCAGGCATGCATATATGTGTTAAAAAGAATGCAAAATAGGAACAAAACAAAAAATTAAACATAAAACACCTATATATGTTTATAAAGTTCGAATCACGCTTTGGAAAAGCATTTTAATTAAGTTCACAACGTTAATAATTGTGCGGGAAGCAGGCAATGCATTTCTCAAAAATTGATCATCAATCAAGCATTGCAGTATTGCTTTCCTCATTCCATCGTTTCCGCTTCATTGTCTCTCTCTCTTTAACTGCCGCTCGGTTTCCTTGATGTAATATCGTTTTCATAAAATCGAACGACTGTATTTTATCTTGAAGTATTTACCCTTGAGTTCATAGAATCGAATGACTGCATTTCATATGGAGTCCATGTATAGGAAGTTCTGATCTCTGTACTTGAGCTCCAAAAAAGAGAAAGAAAAGAAAAGTCATTAAAATCTCTATCATTGTGTGGCTTTTATTTTCAGCACATGAGCCTTTGTTTGACATTGAAACTGCTGCGATATTTGTCATCTGCATGCTCAACCACTACCAGACTTAGATAAGTGAGTTCATCACAATTTCTCCAAAAAGTCCAGACGTTTTGGTGTTCACATTGACAAAAGTTTACTACAAGTTTATTAATATTGCAGTAAGAGATTATCTTCCACCTAACGCTTTATCACGTCTGCGCGCATTAGCAACAAGATCATCAAGGCATCAATTTGGGACACTAGCTACCAGCTTATTAGAAGGGTTCTCTCTCTCACTTCACATCTTATTTTCAGTTTCGATCTATTTCAAATTTTTGTTGATCTCCCTCTATTTCTTTTTCTGTTTTTCCCCTGTAAAGTTGTTGGGCACGGGGTTTTGAGTCAATGTGAGCCTTGTGAGGTATGTTTGGATGGTTCAAACTTGCTGTAACATGGCAAGAGAAAAAGAAATCTATGACTGTTGCAGTACAAAATCTTAGAAAGGTCAGACGGAATTTGAAGTGAAAGAGTTTTGGTGTATGAGGGGTGGTACTCTGTTTGGTCGGTGGAAACTATAAGGAAAGAAACTAAAGTACTTTAGTTTTTGGGATCTTATCATCTCAAAATCAAATGCATGAAATGAAAAATTAGATGTTTTTGTTGTTTGGTTGCTTGGAAAATGAAGTTAAATTTATGATGTTGGACTCTCGGGGTTTTTATTTTTTTCTTGGTATCTAAATACATGAATTGCTTATGTTAAACCTCATTGAACGTTTTATTCTTTTGGTTTGGGTAATTCCAGACTAAATGACAGTCATTGAAAAAAAAAGTTTGAAAATTCAAATTCACAAGATCATATAAACTAAGCTCACGCATAACACGGGTATAGACTCGTTAAAAATAATTTGTCGAAAATAATCACTTTGGACCGCATGCATGCAATAACTCCTCGTAAAACTGAAAAAGAAAAAGGTGATTTGTGAGATTCAAGTTATGGCTAGACAAAACCACACCAAGATTATTAACTAATTAAGACAGTTGGGAAATAGGTTTCTAAGTCATGTCTAGACTCTCATGAGAGTAGAGTACTGAGGGAACTTCTGTTTCTCTCCATCTGTCTCATAAGGCTTGGGTACTTGGGCTTCCTTATATAGCTTGGCACGAAGATACACTACTTCTCATAGAGCGATCTAGGAGGCAATGTGCCATTTATATAGTGAGCAAGCTGCGTCATGCATGGGTGATCGATGGTTAATTTTTGGTAAACTAATTTGGTTGTTCCTTAATATTATATATTGTCCCTAGTTCCTTCAATGGGTAATGGTTTTTGGTTCTTCGAGGTAGTCACATGTTCCTCTTGCCATTCAGAGTTCCCAAGTCCTGTTAACTGTGCCAGATAAACCACACCATGCTCGATCAATCCGATTTTGAACAACTCATAAATTTTGTTCCGTAGTTGAAAGGAATCAAAGGCGCGTACTGTTTTGAGACCACGGGCGTTTGTTTTTGCGTGCTTTATTCTTATAAAAAAAGTTTGGACTAAAAATTTTTTTTACAAAAATAACTTATAAATTGATGTGAGTTGATAAAATACATTAAAATATTTTTATAAATTTATAAATTTATAAATTTCATTTTTTAAAATATTTTTGTAAATCCAATACTACTTTTGGATAGACATATATAAGTTCCATCGTTTAGACATCATACGAGCCATAAGTCCGACGAATTAATTGTAAGTCCAATATGAGGCGGGTCATAAGCCCAATAAATTGTGAGGCTTTTTTTTTAACATGAGAGATGTACGTTGGACCACATGATCAGGCTTCACCTCCCCCGGCCATCTTCCCACTCTCACTCTGCGCGCAGTCTCCACACCACTCTTCGAGCTGTTGACACCTTTCCATCTTACCATCGACGACGTGTGTTTTGCTCTTACCAATATATATTATATTAAATTCCGTCGGATATCCTTGAGGGTAGGGCTGTGCAAAATTCCGAAAGTTCCGACTCTGCCCGACATCCGCTCCGATTCTGACTTCGTCGGAGTCGGAGTTTTCAGAAAACGGAGTCGGAGTGCGGAGTGGCTCCGAATAAGAGTCGGAGTCGGAGTTCGGAGCTATTTAGAGCTCCGAAATCCGACTCTGATTTTTTAAAAAAAAAATCCAGATGTAAAACGACGTCGTTTTACATCTGGAATTTAAAAAAAAAAAATCAAACGACATCGTTCCACTTAATGTGGAACGGCGTCGTTTCATCATAGGGGGGTCCAAAACGCAGGACCCCCTCCTCTTTCCCTTCTCCCTTCTTCGGATCCTTCCTCAGTTCCTCTTTCTCTCTAAACCAGCCAGTCTTAATCTGAACAACTAAACCAGCCACCTCGCCACCTCGTTCCCTCTCTATTGCCGCCGTGAGACTTTGCTCCTCCTACATGCGCAACTTCAATCCGAGCTTCAACCTACGGTGAGAACCCGATTCCGAGCCCTAAAATTAAATTGCTTGATTTAATTTTATGTATTCCGTTATTCATAGTCTCATAGCATGCACGTCTGGGTCTTTTGTTGTGATTGAAATGAATTCCTTTTGAAAATTTGTAGTAAGGAAATGTGTTTGATAAAATGTGTAATGTGTTTGTAAGTTGTATTGTATGCATGCAATGTGTTTGATAAAATGTGTAAGAGATGTTTCTTGGCTCCTTTAGGCTTTAATTCTGCTTGGCTCCTTGGCTTCTTGGCTCTTTTAAAATTCACATAGAGAGAACAGAGTAATAAACAAATTAATCTACACTTTGGTTGAATGAAACACTAGCTGCTAGCCTGTGCAAAATTAATCTACATACTGCAGCTGCCTGCATATGATGTGTGCACAAACACTAGCTGCATGCATGCATAAACACTAGCTGCTGCTTCTTCAGCAGCTTAAACATTATGCTTAAACACTAGCTGCATGCATGCATTAATCTCCTCATAGTACTGCTGCTTCAGTACTCTAGCTGCATGCATAAACACTAGCTGCTGCTTCAGTCGTACTGCAGCTGCCTGCATATGATGTTTGATATTTTATATATCCATAGTACTGCTGCTTCAGTACTCTAGCTGCATGCATAAGGAGATAGATCATCATGTACTTAGCATCAGAACCTATCACCCAAATTGCGGGACAATCAGACGTGTGCACAAACTCGTTTTGTTTTTTAAGCAATAGTCTAATGAGAGAGAATGGAATAAATAAAGATTAAAGAGAGAGGAATAAAGCCTTAGGAATCAAGAACTAAAGACTGCTCACCACGGCTCGAGTGGGCACAACTGGAGCTCGAGCGAAGTCAGGCAGAGTGCTTTGCTCGACCACTGCTCGACTCACCGCTCGAGCGAATCCAGGCAGAGTGCTTCGCTCGACCACCGCTCGACTCACCGCTCGAGCGAATCTAGGCAGAGTGTTTCGCTCGACCACCGCTCGACTCACCGTTCGAGCGAATCTAGGCAGAGTGTTTCGCTCAATAGTCGCTCGATGTTCCGCTCGAGCGACTTTCTGGAAGTTGACCTGCGCTCGACCCTCGCTCGAGCGGAGACTTGATCTCTGCTTTTTCAGACTTGATCTCTTTATAGTATTTCTTCTTTTTCTAAATTAAAATTATTCTTGTCTGACGTACTCATGAGTTATGATATAAATAAATAATCAAATGATAGGTAAAAGACATGATGAATATTATTTTCCTTTTCATACTAACTAGTACTTATACCTAACTAAAAGATTGTATATAATTTAATATTATATATATATATATAAGTGTCATGTTCTTCTTTTGCACTCACTGCATGTAGATCAAGTACTAAACATTCACTCAAACAACCAAAGTTATTAGTGGCTTGAGATTAAAGCTGAGATCATCAGTGATTCAGTAGGGTCGACCTCATGTGCCCCAAATCCCGCCCACCTCTTAACTTTAAACTCAAAATCATTCAAATCCCAACCCCACATCTTAATGTTATTTGAGCTTCTTTGATAGCTTCTATTTTAATGTTATTTATTAACAAACTTAATGTATATAATATACGAGATCAGAACCAAATTTAAGCATAATTAGTGGATATTTGTAACTTATCATGCATGCAGGCTTGTAGCTTATTATTGCTAAGGAATATTTTTAGCTTATCGTGGACAGCTTATTATGATACAATAATCTATGTCCTATATTAACGCGTTGATTTAAATTTTTAATATAGCCTAGTTTATTTTTAAACTAATTTTTTGCTTCTAACTTATTTTTTCAGCTTCATTGATTGTGATATGGATCCTAGACCTAGTGGAGATGATTGTCCACAAGGGGATGTGGCGGATGCCAATGCTACAACTCCTACACCGGTGGGTACTTCCACCCCTAGAGCCACATCTAGAGCAGCTACATCTAGAGCAGCTACATCTTGTGCGAGTAGTCGACTCCCACTCCCAGTAGATATAGAGGATGATGATATGTTCAACGAAGAGGAGGAGATGCCCATTGAGCAAGATCAACCACAACCACCACGGCCTTCTAAAAAGAGGTCGTGGACATGGGAGCATTTCATCAAAATTCCTGGTGATATTGCGAACCCGGTAGCAAGATGCTATTATTGTGGCCAACTTTGTGGATGCCATTCAAAGAAGCAAGGTACAAGCGTGTTAATAGCACATCTAACTGGTTGCCAACGATATAAGATAGCGAAGGGATTGACGGCCACTGATCAGACCAACCTCAGTTACCAAACTTCTACAGCCACTGATGGTACACAGACTAAGAAATTGGTTATCCCTCAATACAGTGAGAAGATGTTGAGGGACATGCTTGCAGAGATGATAATTACTGATGAGATGCCCTTTACCACAGTCGATAAAAGAGGCTTTAGAAAGTTTCTAAACTTTGTTGAGCCACGATTTCCTATTCCATCACGGTATACGGTGATGCGAGATTGTATGAAGAGGCATGCGAAAGACAAGGCGAAGATGAAGAAGATGTTTATTACCACTGGCCAGAGAGTGTCGTTTATGACTGACACATGGACGTCCATACAGAACGTCTGCTACATGTGTATCACAGCACACTACATTGACAGTGAGTGGATTTTGCATAAAAAAATTATTGGCTTTAAAGATATTGTGGATCATAAAGGTGCATCCATTGGGGCGAAGATGGATGATTGTTTAAAGGACTGGGGAATTCGAAAAGTGCTGTGTATTACAGTTGACAATGCTAGTGCCAATGAAACAGCAATTGATTGGTTTAAGCGGAACACGACAGTGAGAGATGATGTCATTCAGGCCCACGAGTTTATTCACGTTCGATGTTGTGCTCATATCATCAACCTCATAGTTGTTGAGGGGTTAAAAGAGGTTGATGATTCCATTACCCGAGTCCGCAGCATTGTACGATATGTGAGGGGTTCCCCTCAAAGGCTTGCCAAGTTTAAGGCAATAGCTGAAGATCTTAAGATTGAATGTTCTAGTATGTTGTGTTTGGACGTTCCGACTCGATGGAACTCTACATACATGATGTTGGATATGGCACAGAAGTACCAAAAAGCATTCGAGCGGATGGAGGTCGAGGATGGAGGTCGAGGATGGAGGCCTGAGGTATGCTTTGTTGGAGCCAGCAGGACAGGGGCTCGGTGCGCCGGACGCACATGATTGGACCAGTGTGAGCCACTTTGTTGAATTTTTAAGAATTTTTTATGACATAACCATGCGGCTATCTGGATCCAAATATACGACTGCGAACTCATTCTTCAGTGAGCTCTCAGAGCTTCACTTCCACTTGGAAAATAGTTGTACTGACTCTGGTGGATTGTTATCTGCTATGGCTACGAGGAGGAAGACCAAATATGATAAATATTGGGGGAATATTGAGAAGATAAATAGATTGCTATTTGTGGCTATGATCCTTGACCCCCGATACAAGTTGGCCATTCTGGAATTTTGGGTAAATTCCGTCCTCGGGGCAGTGAAGGCTGCAGAGTTTATTAAAGTGTTAAAAAGTGATATTGATGATCTATATAATCACTACAGCAATAGTTGTCAGCCTTCATCCGCAGCTGATACCTCTTCACATTCGAGGCCGACAGGGTCGACAGCTTCCTCAGGTGATACTATCCATCTGTAGGGCTTAGAGGACATCATATTATGCAGCAGTATCATCAACTCATGTCAACAAGGAATATTATGCATTGTACATCTGAGGTTGAACGATATTTTATGGAAGCTGTCGAGGCACCTAGCGATATATTTCAGTTATTAACTTGGTGGAAAGTTAATTCCACCAAGTATCCAGTCCTTTCCCGTGTAGCCCGAGATGTGCTAGCCATTCTTGTCACTACGGTTGCTTCAGAGTCGGCATTTAGCACTGGAGGTCGCGTGTTGGATGCTTATCGGAGTTCATTGTCACCGTCAACCGTGGAGGCCCTCGTTTGCACACAGAATTGGATAAGTGAAACGCCTATTAGACTAGATACCGTTGGCGTTGATGCCGAGAGCTATAGACTTGAGTCGGGTAAGTTTATATGCTTTTAAATGATTATTTAATTATTTTTAATGTTTCTAACTTCTACTTTTTATGATTTTAAAGATCTAGTTGTGAACCCTAACATAATTGCTGATGACTGAGAGTCAAAGACGAACGCCCCTTGAGAGTTGGAGAGGAGTTGGGAGAATCCCCTTTCTTGGTAAGAATCAAATTATACTTTTCCTGTGTTCAAATTATGAATATCAATTTTTTTCATTTATTGATTGCAACTTTCTATTTTCATTTCAATTTTCAGGCATGACCAATGGACCAAAAAGCATTTGAGTGAAATCCGTGTTGTTATTACATTATAAATGTGATTGTTATAACTTATGGCTACATCATACATGTTATTTAGTATCAGATTCTTGTAAAGTCTTGAATATTTTGATATATATGGTAGTATTGGCGCCCCAAAGACATTTTAATTTGTCTCTACAACGTCTTATATACTATATACACAAAATAAACAGCTCGACTCCGATCGGAAGTCGGAGTCGGAGGATAAATCGGACTCCGACTACTGTCGGAGTCGGAGGTCGGAAATGACAACTCCGACTCCGTCGGAGTCGGAGCCCAGCCCTACTCGAGGGTACCTCGAATGTGGAGGAAAGTCTCGAACAAATGGACAGTTGTTTTCATTATAAAGATTCGTGTTCAGACAAGCATGCTGCATGTCGTCCACTTTTTGCACGTGAAGAGATGGAATCTCACAGTCACCAACAATGCATTGATCATTCTTTAATGAAATCACCTCGTTATTTATCTCTGATCTCCCTCTATATGTATTGATGAAAGAAACTATTTGGTTTGCAGGAGGTTTCAACATTGAATGAAAGAAGATCAGAGCAAGGGTAAAAGATAGACTAGAGAATGGAGAGGAAAACCTTTGGGCTTTTGTTTTTACTGCTCATTTTCATTGCTTCTCGTACGCGACTCTCTATCTCTACTCTTTAGCTAGCGGATGACCTAGCACATTTCTTTGCTTCCATATATAATGAGAAATCTAGCTAACCTATCATTAAATATGCCAAAGATTTTTGTTGGGTTTTTCTTCAAGAAGGCTAAACCCTTTTGTTTTTTCAATGCAGGAGAGATGGTGCTGCGTGCAGAGGCAAGGGTTTGCGAATCCAAGAGCCATGGGTTTCAAGGCATGTGCGCGAGAGACCACAACTGTGCTCTGGTATGCAGGAATGAAGGTTTCTCGGGTGGCAATTGCAGAGGATTCCGTCACCGCTGCTTTTGCACTAAGCTTTGTTGATCCTACATGAATAATGATCATCTCTTCTATTTTTAGGAGAGTTGTCGTGCTAGCTAGCTTGTGTCTTTCTTTGAATTTAGGGTCATATTGTCGTGGAACTTGCTCAGAAAAACGAGACAAGCATTAACGACTGTTTTTGGCAATATCGTTCGTTCTTGTTTAATTAAGACCTCTAGGCTTGGCTTTAAGATCAGAATAATGTATCTTTTGCAAGATCCCACTGTTCATGTCATGTCGTAATGAGTTTACTTTTAAGTACTTAATTACTATTCTCCAAACATTTGATTTTTCCATCTTCATGATCTGCTGGTCGTCTTATTCACATAGCTAGCTAGAGAGAAGAAATAGACAGAAAAAGAAGTAATCGGTCGGGTCTGATGAAATGAGAGGTAGGGAGAATCCGTACGTCAATGGCAGTACTTGATCAGGAATGGGTGGGTTTTGGCCGCCAGGTACTTGGATGATCTGATCAGAATCTCCTTTACATTATAATTTATAACAATCTCGAGTTGCATCTCTCAGTTACCGGCCATGCACGCAACAAAATTGGCTTCTCCCGTAAAGAACTGCGACGGTAACTATTTTATCAGTACTTGATCATATGATGATCATAAACCTACCATCATCGATCCTTAATTCGGATCCGCCTAAATAATGGGCAGGATTATTGTTATTCTTTGTTAATTAATTAGTACATCTTGTCGGACCCGAAATCCACTTAAAATTAATTAGTCACTCAAAATTTTCATTGCATTTGACAATATAAATATAGATAAATGATATTTGCAACCTAACTTAGAGTACACAAATCCCGCATAATTTTTAAAAAAATAGATAAATATAAAATCTACATAAAAAATATATATTTAATAATAAACCTTGTTATTTTTTAAAAAGAATACTCGAATACTTGAGCTATGTTGGTTTTAATTTTGGGAATAATTTAACTAAATGTCACGAAAATAAATTCACAAAAATTTTAGAAATAATTTAATCAGATCTCACGAAAATCAATTTACAAATTAACATGAGTTGATATAATATGTTAGATTATAAAATTATTATTATTATTATAAGTTAAATATGACATATCATATAAAATCATATCAATTTATAAATTTATTTTTATAAAATAATATAATTTATAAATTTATTTTTATAAAATCTAACTTCTCTTTTCTTTTCATATGCTAATTGATGGTCTGCATTCACTTCGGCCCAAATGGGTCGGATATTTGCAATATTAGGCCCAAAGCTGACCTGGTAATATTGGCCTTTTGTTGCTACTTGCTAGATATATATATAAGACAGTACTCTTAACTACTCGACACAAAAACCAAATGTGGTGTCACGATGTGCTGCCGATCGAGAAAACGACTTAACTGCATGCATGGCATGATTGCCAGCCTAATAATATCAAAACTCTACTAATTTCTTGGTCTTATTTTTGCATTTATCAAATTAACGATAAGGTTAGTACTGTACCATATTACAACTCTGAAGTCATCATCATGATAATTTCCTAATTTATTCTTTTATGGAGATATTTATTACAAGGTGGTTTCATGGTAATTACTGACAGCCAGTGTTCGTGTCCTTTCTTCCACATGCATGCAACGATCGAGTAATAATCATAAACCGATCATGCTTGTTTTTCTGTGATTGTTATAAGCTTTGAACATAATTATAACAATATTAAAAGCAAAGATTTTTTTTGGGGGGGGGGGGGGGGAAGTAAAGTTCTCCTATCTGCAACTTTTGTTTTTTCGAGTGTATCAACATATATAATTTGTTCAGATTCTTAACTTAATTACAATAATTAAGGCTCATGAACTTAATTACAAAATTCTCTAAAGTGTCCAAACAAGTGCAGTACTTGGCCAAAACATTCTTATTGAATTAGCCAACATGATATTTCAAAAATAAGATCAAGGTATAGAAAATTGTTTATTTGTGATTAGTTATTTCTAACGAAAATAATTATTTTTTGTCAAAATGAATCTATTTTTATCGTAAATAATCATTATTGTCGCAAACAATCCATCACGAATGCTTAATATATATATTATATACATACATACACACGTATAATATTCTCTTTAGTCAAAAGTTGGCTAAACTATTTTCATGAATACGAGGGGCCCGAGCCAGGCAAAATGCTGCCAAAATTTTGGTAATTTCTGTACGTAGCTCGCTCTTCATTAATCAGGCAAGAAAATTAAAAGGTATTGATCTTCTAGTACGTGTTTGGCATTTTTAAAAGGTGCCAATAATGCGCCCCTCAAACATTTAAATATTAGAACGCATATGTGCCTAAGACCCCGATCGAACAAAAGAATTTGATATATATATATATATATATATATATGGTCATTATAAAATCCCCTTTTCTGGTCTGCCTAATTATTGTGGACCCAATTCTGAAATAAAACATTTCATCTCATGTGACAAATATTAGAATTATATTTGTAGTCAAAAGATCATGATCTTCATGTATAAGATCAGCATTAATAGGGATAAGCTAAATCACTAAAAACAAAACCATACATATTTGCAAATAGATAGCATGAGAGGAGCACAAAGCACAAAGCACAAAGGCCCACTTGCTCAAATATCAGATATATGAAGTACTTGGCAAAAACATAAAAACATATATATTTATATATATATATATATATATATATATATATATATATTTATAGGTCTGGAGGTGGGTTACCAACCTGAAAGATTCTTCCATTTTCTCCCCCTTTTCCATGTTCTATTTTTAATCATTTATTTTCTTCAAACCCTAGCTTCTAGAAGCAACAAAAGCTAAGTTATAAGGAAGATGGCCCTTACCAACCTTCCCCATAAAAGAATTTCACATGCAATATGACTGGTCTAAAATGA
Source organism: Cyclocarya paliurus (assembly GCA_029856935.1). Classification (NCBI taxonomy): domain Eukaryota; kingdom Viridiplantae; phylum Streptophyta; class Magnoliopsida; order Fagales; family Juglandaceae; genus Cyclocarya; species Cyclocarya paliurus. Next base: position 33,879,403 of record CM056950.1, on the reverse strand, counting down.
ATTTCTTTTGCTGTGGAATGCTGGAATAATATTATGTTGGCAGGGTTGGTTCAACAATGAAAATGACAAAAAATAAAATAATAAATAAATAAATAAAACTTTCAAAATTCAACTAAAATGAAAAGTAACGTCACATGTTATAGAAATATTTCCAATTTCCGGTCCATTTAATATTCAATAATATTAGTGGTGGGTAGGATCATATATATTCCACGCGTGAAGGAAGATGACCTTTATCAGCAAATGCCAGCTTAATTACTAGCTATATAGTACTACTTGATACAGAAAATAGTATTTTTTTCGATATCAATCAATATATGAGATTAAAAAAAAAAAAGTACGTAATTCGATCCTTATTTTGGGGTTTTATCATTATTGGGACAAAGAAATTATATGCATGATGTGGAAAAATGATAGATATTCATGAAGTTGGGAACAGTTAATCTCATGAATGATCATGGCAAGTAGGCAATTAGTGTGTTACATTCATCATCTTGAATTGACAGGAGTAAGTGGAGAGTAAGTGGAGGGTGCTTAAATATATATATTGGTCTTCTAGAATCCTTTTATTACGAATATTGGACATGTATAATTTATGAGTTCTGTTATATATAGTCACTTTTATATATTTTTTATACACTCTATTGATATGATTAGTCAAATTAATTATTTTATATTTAAAAAAAATGATGCAGCCAATCACGTTAATCAAGTACATAAAGAATATATAAAAATGATTATATATAAAGTTTTTAATAATTTAATTAAAAATTAATATAGGTAGAAAAGAGTGCGGAAAGGAGGAATACCATAAGAAAAAAGTTGGAAAAAAGAACAAGCTTGGAAGATGGGATATGTTTAGGTTGGGAAAGTCTAACAAAAAAGTTTGGTAGGACGGCCTCGGTTGTCTCAAGTCTCAACTCATGAATGCGACTATATTGGAGTTTTATCCTGTTTTATATTTGGAATATCTGAATAGTTAAATATTTTGAATTAAAATGTGTTATTAGTATTTTTAAAAAATAGAATAAAAAGTTAAAAAATTATTTAAATATAATTTTTATTTTAAAATTTGAAAAGTAGTATTTTTGTTTTTTATATTTTATTAGAGAGTTTGGAGAAGTTATACCGATTATGTAATGATTAAATCATGAAAAAATTAAAAGTTGGAAATTAAAAAGTATTTTATGTCTAAGCAACATTTAAGAAATAAATATCTGAAAATATTTAAAAATACTTAAAATATCAAACCGGATCTTAATTTGCTGATTTTGTCATTAATCAGTACTTTCATCTTTCCAAAGGTTCTACGTACGTACCTACCAACTGTTCATCTTGCATTACATTTTTTTTGGTCCTTTTTTCCAGTCGCCCCTATGCTTAATTTCTGCCTGCTGATCAATATTTTTCATAGAAATAATTAGGGTCACATTTTAAAGGTTTCTATGAAGAAAAATTAATTTAATTTAAGTTTTTTTTTGGAATAGGGAGATCATGATTTTGGGATTTGATAAAGACAAATTAATATTTCTTTTTCTTTTTCTTCTTCTTTTTGTGTGTAATTGCTAAAGTTCATGCGCCCCTGTCTGGTATATATTGTGATTAGCTATAAATTAAAACTCTCTCGATTGGCCAAGAAAGAAGGAACTGCAAGAATAACACAAAGGTCGCAACCTATAGCTAAGGTCCAATATTTTTCATGAACACAATTATTCAATGGTAGATTCGTCTTTTCTTTTTTTTTAATCGCCGTCTTTCTCACATTTTATACATATACTCTCAACAATTACTAAAAATCGAAAATTAAAATTGTTAACGTCGTGTTTCGTATATCTCTAGACTAGATTTCAACAACACAGATCTTCAAAATTGAACTTGTAAAAATAGAGAAAAAGGCAGTTGGGATAGGGTGGCCTTGGGGCCGGGAGCCTCCAATGCCAAAGTCAATAAAGTGTTTTGAAAGTTTATAAATAAGTGAGAGAATCTAGGGATCAGAAAGAGTTTTTCATACCTGAAAGTTGTTATTTATACCAGGAGTCTAGGGATGATAGATCGTGTCTGTCTCTATGAAGTTCGTGTCTTTCGTACTATTAATCCTTTTGTCAGAACCTTTTAATGCAGCATGGCTCTTCGACAACATCATTAATGTGACGAGTAGCTCAAGTAGTGGTGCCATTAATGCAGCGTGGTTTTCCAATTTGCCTCATCCTGCTGATGTCCTTGGTGGTCCATCGATGTCTCCATGCCAAAGGACCCAGGGTCCCCCTTACTTCCCACCCATTTACGCAGACAGGTATTCAAAGGTTAGATACTGTTCGAGAGGTCTCCAAGTTGGCGAGTCTCATCCCCCTGCAGTACGCTCCCTCATGGAGGTTGCGTCCAAGGGAGTCTTCCCGTGAGTCGGGCCAAAGAGTCTACTTATTGTAAGTTGGGTCTTTGCTTCTTGTTTCCTTAGCTACCCATCTCGGACCCACTAAGAAAGAGGGGGGAAAACCCCTTACAAAGATCATGACTACATTAAAAAAATAAAATGAAGATAAATTATCATTTTCTTTTTGAGGCAACAAAAATTATTCAAAAATGGGGATTGAAGAGCACATTGAAATCGACTGAATAGGCATAACAAAAGAGAAATCTCGCATTGTCGATCATGTCCAGCGATATTGGTGGTGGTCACTCAAGAATTATTTATTTATTATCATATTTTTAATTTAATATATAACTTGAAAAAAAAAAGAATAATACTATATATGGTCGTGAAATGCACAAGTGTCGCATAATTGTTTTAAAAAAGAATGAGGTTCATTATTAAAAAATTAATTTTTTTTATATAGATTCTCCATTTACTCATTTTTTTTAAAGGAATTGCACGTCGCTTACGCATTTCATGGTTGCAAATATCATTAAAAAAAATCATGTATTGCTCACGTGTCTAGCTAGGGTGTTAACATATTTTAACTTGGTAATAAATTGGGGGTGTAAATCCAGTAAATTTCATAGTTTGGGAGGCAAATTGAGAGTTCTAAAAGTTTGGAGAGAAATTTGAAAAAATAAAAAAAAGGGAAAAATACAAAATAATATTTGTGAGTGCAAAAGAATTTCCAAAAAAAACAACATAAAACATAGAGCTACCTACCAAATCGAGCACTAACTTAATTGCAACCACTCGTCGATCCTCACCAACTCGGTCAAATACACTCCCCCCCGCTTTACATCTTATAAGAAAAAAAGGGGTCCCGAGTCAATTGCACCTTCTCCGTCCTACTCTGTCCACCACCTCCCGTTTATATTCCTTCTTCCTCCTTTTCCCCCAAACTCCTTTCCACCTCCATTCACCGCAGGTTTCTCTTTTTCTCTCCCTTTCTAACAACCAACAAAACCATGGGCAGATCTCCTTGTTGTCAGAAAGAACACACCAACAAAGGAGCATGGACCAAAGAGGAAGATGAACTCCTCATTAACTACATCAAAGTTCATGGGGAAGGCTGTTGGAGATCTCTTCCAAAAGCTGCAGGTAACTTCAATTCCCACCTTCTCCCTCTCTGATCTCTCTCTCATACACACCATAGATTTTGGGTTGTTCTAAGGATTTGCTGGTTTTAACCATGTAGGTTTGCCTAGATGTGGCAAGAGTTGCAGACTGAGGTGGATAAACTACCTCAGGCCTGATCTTAAGAGAGGAAACTTCACTGATGAGGAAGATGAACTCATCATCCACCTTCACAACTTACTTGGAAACAAGTACGCAATGAGTATTCCCTTCAAACTTTTTTGTGTCGTTTTGTTTCATTATATATACTTCCCAATATATAAATTTCAGAAAACATTAATCCTGCTTTTGATTTTTTCACTTTTAAAAGTTAGAATACTATTAATTTAATCCCAAACAATGTTGTCTACCTTGTGCGCGCTTAGTTAAATTAAGCCTCTATGGACTTAAAACCCTCCTTTCAACATGAGGATATGAGAATCTGCCAAGAAAAAAGAACGAGCAGAATCCATCTGTGTTTCGATAATTAAGGATTTTTCTGAATATTTTTACCATTTGCATCTTTCAGATGGTCTCTTATTGCTGCGCGCCTACCAGGAAGAACTGATAATGAGATCAAGAATTATTGGAACACACACATCAAAAGAAAGCTTTGCAGCCGTGGAATCGATCCTCAAACTCATCGTCCACTCAACTCAGCCACCACCACAAACGTTATCAATGACAAAACAAGTACAAACAACAGCAACAACAACAACAAAAACAGTAAGAGCTCTGATCTCTTTGAAGTGCAGAATTATATGGCTTCATTCATGCAAGTGCCTGAATTCAAGAATCCAATGAATGGCACTATTAATAATGCCAACGTGAAAGTCCGAACTCAATCTGCTGAAGAGTCGAATGGTAGCAGTGGAGTGACCACGGAGGAAGTGTTTCCAGAACTCAACCTTGAACTCTCCATAGGGCTGCCCTATCGGCCTCAAATCCCGTCTCCTAACATAAACGAGCCGAAGCAGCAACATCAGCAGCAGCAACAAAAACAACAACAACAGGTTTCGATCCAGTGCCAGTGGTATGGGAATGTTAGTCAAAGTGCAGGACGTCTGTGCTGCCATTTAGGGTTTCAGAATAGTACTCAAGCATGTAGCTGCAAAGCCATGGGAAGAACATTAACAGCTGACAATCTCTATAGACACTAGAGGCCTTTTTTTTAGTACTCTTGATGCTTTATATATATAGAAGTAGTCTCACAACCTTAATTTGCTCAAATGTAATGATCTTGTGGTGGTAAAAAGGCTTCTGAAATAGTTGTAAGATTTTGTTTCTCCCTCTTTGACAAGAAGGGCTGGAAAGCTAGCTAGCTGTAAGATATCATGAACCTGATCTGAGAAAAAAAGAAAAGAAAAAAACAATATGATCCTTTCTCCTCCAAAAATGTTTCTTTGTCATTGGGTCTTGATTCAATTCTCATTTTATTTTCTTCATCATGATTTAATATTCTTTCCATTGAATGAGAAATAGGAATTCCTCTCCTCTCGTAGAAACGTCAATGTACGTACGTACATGTATCAAGTGCGATAATTCTTGTGATCAAATTAAATACTAGCCATTATTTAATTATATGGTGGAACGACCCAATGATCTTCTGTATATATATATATATATGTTTGTGTGTGTGTGTGTGTAGTGTGGGTGACTCAGCTCGAGTACTCTTGCTGGCTAGCTAGTATAAGATTGGGGCGTTATCCAAAAAATGCATTCATTTGAAAGAATAAGAAACATGTTGATCACATGCCAATTATCAGCAGAATAAGATCGAAGTTCATCCAATTAATTCAGTATTAGTACTACTGTTAGTGGTAATTTATTGGTTAGGTGTAACGTCCGACGTTTAAATGATCAAGTCATGAGATTTTTCAGCTGTTTATAACATAATTGACCATTAAACATGATGATCAGGTCATGTGCTATGCCCGTGTGTATATATACAGCACGAATCCTACTTCATTTTTAACTATTCACACACACATGATATATAATAGAGATCAACTTAATTATCAATAAACTAATTAATTAAAGTATCTGCACTCAATTCCAATTATTATTTACAAGCGTAATCGTGTTCTTAGTACTAATTCTAGTGGTATTATTATCTTCACATGAGATTCATGATGTTCTATATAAAATTTCACAGTAATTTTATTGCAAATTAAACCCTAACCAAGGATTTTTTTTTCTTTTTGCTTGTACTTAAAAGAATATGGCATCCTATGAAAAAACAAGAAATATTTTAATTACAAAAAATTTATATAAAAATAAATATTTAAATTGAAATAATTTGATGTAATATATTAAATTATATATCTATTTTATTTTAAAGTAGATAAATTATTTCAATTTATAATTATATTTTTATAAAATCTACTATATATAAGGTTCTCAAGCCGAATTCAGGATTGCACTGAAAAACTTCCGGCAAGGATCTATGAATAAAGAAGTCTTTGGTCATGCGGCCTGATGTTTCCGTTGGACAAAGTGAACCAACTCTGATGATCTGAACCTAACCCAAACATTAAAAACAAAAAACCAAACCTAAAGGACGTGAGAATTAAGATAGAATAGACCTAAAGGAAGGGGGTGTCATGTTTTGTGGGGTCTCCAGGTTAATATATAGTTAATTTTCATGTCCTTGTAGGGAGTTTGGGTTGGTAGATAGGAGGTGATGTCAGCCAAGAAACCTACCCCTTCCGTATCTGCTCTGGCTCATAAATTTCTTGCAAGATAGCTACATAACTTGTATTCTGTTCACTGTCCTTTTAACTTTTATTTTAACATCCTTTTTTTTTATTCAATGAATGATTTGATTTTTCATGCCCACACAGTTGTCTTTTGAATTTTCTATGATCAGACTTTTACTACTTTAGTCCACCAATTTATGATGCAAAGGCTGCACTGTTTACGAGGCATGAGTTTGGCTGTCATCATCTAGAAGGTAGGGGCCGGAAGTGCATAACATATACAAATAATCTTCTCAATCTCTTACTATTCACCACACTCCACACTCCACTTTTTTTTTTAATTTTTTTTTTTATCAAATATTTTTTATATGAATAGTGAATAAAAAATCTGAAATATTTTAAAAAAAATAAATTCAAAAAAAAATTTTAAAAAAATATTAAAAAATATTAAAAAATATGGAATGTGGAGTGTGGGTGAATAGTCACTCTCTCGCACGTCCCACCTAACTCTTTGGTGTTTTCCGTTCGTCGCCTTTTTAGCCTCTTTTTCTATCTTGTCTGGTTAACGAGTGCCCCAATAATGCATCGTTTCCTACACCCTCACTTCCAAGGGATCAAAATTCTAGAATTTAAAAAAAAAATGTTATTTTCTTTTAACAATACTTTAATTTTATAAAAATAAATTTATAAATTAATTTGATATATTATATTAGATTATAAGATTATTTATATTATAAAATAAATTTAATATATCATATAAAATCATGTCAATTTATAATTTTATTTTTGTGAGATTTCTTTATAACTGTAATATTTTTTTATTTAAGAATTTGACTTACACAATACTAAAGTTTTTCACTAAACATTTTCCATTAAAAATAAATGCACAAGATAACAAGATTTGAGGAAAATATTTATTTTTTTCATAATTAGATACTACAATTAATCTCTTTCAATTTTATATATTTAATCCTCTCAAATATATAAAAGAAGAAAATATACCTATTTAATATTGATACTAAACTATATATCAAAGTTGAGATATTATGCTCTAACTACCCTCCCACCATTTCCAAATGTTGAGATAATAAAAAATAAGTTCTTAAATGGGTGTTCAATGTCTCCACTTTAATATATAATTTTAGATACAACAATGCACGCTTTTTAAAGATGCAACATTGTACATTAATGGGTAATAATTTGGGGTACGAAGTGCGCTTTCACAAACCATAATAATGCATGCATGATAGAAAGTTGAGGACACGAGAATAATGATTATGAACCCCATTAAAAACTTCCCTAAAGTCTCTTTTCTATTCATGAAATTTGGTTAAGAGCGCCATGTTCTTCCATTTTTAAACAAGATCAGCAGAATTACATACCCTACGAAAGTGATATTTCAGGCATATCCACAGTAATTTTTTGCTCGGAACTCTTTGCCAATGACAGTCTTAGAACCTACTCTTAGCATTAGTCTTTGATTTTACATTTTGGTGGCATAAATGGCAATCATTGGAAAGTAATATCACGATAAAGTCAATGGCAAATGAGCGTGTGCTAAACCCCGTGTCAAGCAGAAGCAATTATTTGATAGTCCCGAAATGCTGGAACATAGTACTCTAGGCCATGTGAATTAAAATTAATTCTCATGTAAACAATTTAAATTATATGACATGTTGTGATAGGGATAAAATTACTATGTCATTCAAAATCAAGGAATACCTAATAATTTTCAATGAGACAGATACTATTTTATCGGTAATGCCGTATCGGCCACCTTCGATAACTATCAATTGTTTGAAAACATTCAAACAATCAAGTATCTACCATGGACACTTTGTTCTAGACCAAAAGTTTAGATGTAATTTGATGCACTTAACTCAAAGAAGATTATCCAAGTTATGCCTAATCACTTCCCCTCATCTTAAATTGTAGAGGAATCTAAGGTGGTAGAAGGTATTTTAAATTTGAGAATATGTGATTTAAATCTGACGGTTTTGTTGACAGGATCAGACAATGGTGGTCTTCTTACAATTTCCTAAGCTCTCCAAGTTTCAAAATGGTAAAAAAGTTAAAAGTACTAAAACATAATCTGAAGCAACGGAATTAACAAGTTTGTGGCAATGTGATCTAATAGAAGCGCTCTCTCTTGGAGGAGCTACAAGGTTTGGAGGGTGAGGAGGAGGCAAAAACTCTCTCTGAATACAAGAAAACTTGCAAGAGTCAAGTATGGAAGATATCTTTTGGCGATAAAAATCAAGATGTTATGGCTCAAAGAGGGAGATAAGTGTACGAACTTCTTCCATAGGGTGACCAATTCTAGATCATAAAAGGAACAACGCTATTGATATGTTGATGGTAGATGGTGCAGTGTCCTCGAATCAGCTAGTCATCAAGAACCACATCGCGCAGTATTACCAACATATATCTGAACAGTACACATGGCGATCAAAAGTGGATGGTATAACTTTTTCAGCATTAGATCAGCAATGCACAAGGTGGTTAGTGACGCCTTGCAAAGTAACACGTGGCATGGCTAGTGACAAGGCTCCATGCCCTGATAGTTTTACCATGGGTTTCTTCCAAACTTGTTGGGAAGTGATCAAGGGTGACCTTATGCAGGTCTTTCAAGATTTTCATACTAATGCCATATTTGAAAAAAAAAAAGTATTAATGCTACTTTCTTAGCATTCATTCCCAAAAAAATGGGGTTTGTTGATGTTAGAGACTATTGCCTTGTTAGCCTTGTGAATGAGGTTTATAAGATTCTATCTAAAGTGTTACAAAATCAATTGAGTACAGTGATGGAAAAGTTAATTTCAAAACCGTACAACGCATTTGTCAAAGGTAGATAAATCCTAGATCCAGTCTTAATTGCAAATGAAGTTTTGGATGAATGACTCAAATCTAGAAAACTTGGGTTACTTTGCAAATTAGACGTGGAGAAAACCTATAATCACGTCAACTAGAAGTTCCTACTTTATTTACTTGCAAGATGTGGCTTTAGGGAGAAATGGTTGAAATGGATAGAATTTCACATCTCTACAGTTTAGTTCTTTATCTTGGTGAATGGTTCGCCGGTGGGTTTCTTTGACTTCTCCCGTGGTTTGAAACAGGGAGACCCGTTATCTCTTTTACTTTTTATCGTCATCGAAACTCTTAGTAAGATGATTGTGGGCCTTGTGAAATGTGGTTTTCTCTATGGTTTCTTGGTGGGGAAAGGTGATTATGGCTCCATTGATATATCTCACTTGTTTTTTGCTGATGATACTCTCATCTTCTGTGAAGCAAATCTTGGGCATATCCAATCTTTGAGGGCTCTATTTCTTTATTTGAAGTTGTCTCGGGTTTGAGAGTTATAATCTCTCAAAGTCTGAATTGGTGCTGGTCGGGGCTGCCCCTTAAGCGGAGAATTTAGTCTCTCTCTTGGGATGTAAGGTATAATCTCTACCCCTAAAGTATCTTGACTTATCATTGGGTGCTCCCTTTAAATCAAAGAGGATTTGAAATGGCGTAGTTGAAAAGGTGGAGCACATATTAACTTCTTGGAAGAGGTTGTATTTGACTGAAGGTAGTAGGCTCACTTTGATTTAAGGCTTCGTTTGGATCCCCAACTCATCTCAACTCATCATTACATCTTTTTCAAATCCCAATACAAAATATAATAAACAATTCAATTTTTTCAAATCCCAAAACAACTTTAATATTAAAAAATAATATTCTAACAATATTTTATTATCTCAACTCAACTCAACTCAACTCACTTCAACATCCAAACCCACCCTAAAAATACTCTTTCTAACCTGCCAATCTATTTTCTGTCCTTACTCCTGCTCCTCACAAAGGTTGCTAACTGTATTGAGAAGCTACAATGAGACTTTTTGTGGAGTGGATTAGGTGAAGAGTTCAAATTTCACTTGGTTCATTAGTCAATTCTTTGTACTCCAATTTCGGAGGGTAGTTTGGGGATTCGTAACTTGATGAAATTCAACCAAGTCCTGTTGGGTAAATGGTTGTAAAGGTACCAACACAAAAGGGGGCCCCTATGGAAGTTCATTATAAATTCACAGTTTGGGAGGCTTGGGGAGGATAGTGTTCGAATGAGGTATGTGGCCCATATGAGCATGAGTTTGTGAAAATACATTAGGAGACATTGGAAAATCTACCGAAAACATGAACATAATTATGGTGGATGACAACTCTCGTCTCAAATTTTGGTATGACAAATGGTGTGGTGAATGAAGCCTCCAAGACACCTTCCCTACCATTTTTGAGCTAGAGATAAAGATGCAGCAATAACTGATCTCTTGGTATTTTCTAGTGGCTCCCCTCAATGGAATGTAGATTTCATTAGGGCAGCCCAAGATTGAAAGTTTGAAACTATCACAAAGTTACATGTGGCATTGTATTTCGTAAGCATGACGGAGTGTACCATAGATAAGATGAATTGGAACCCCTCTAAGAAAGGTAAAGTTACCATCAAATTGTTTTACCAAGTTCTAATGAGTCTTGGAATGATCATGTTCCCATGGAAGAATATATGGCAGATGGAAGCTCATTCAAAAGCAGCCTTTTTTTCATATGGACAACATCATTGGACAAGAAGCTCACAACCGATAATTTAAAAAAATGTCGAGTAATGATATTGGATTGGTATTATATGTATAAGAATGATAGTGAATCAATAAATCATTTACGTTTACATTGCGAGGTGGCCAAGAATTGAATTGTAATTGGTCATGTCTCTTAAATTGGTGGATTTCCTTGCAAGGTGGAAAGGCCTCTAAGGTAACTCACAAGTGGCAACAATCTGAAGAATGATTCCTATATGTATGTATTGGTGTATTTGGCAGAAGAGAAATGATAGAAACTTCGAAGGTTGCGAGAGAATGGATGAGTTTAAAGTTTTCTTTTTTAAATCATTATTCTTTTGGGTGGGGGCCATTGTAATAGACTGAATGTCCATAATTTTCACCTTTTGATTGTAAACTCTAATTAGGTTATTCTCAAAGTATACTAGCTGTGTACTTAGATTTTGCCTACTTCTACGACTAAAACTTCTTGATTGCCTATCAAAATGTGATGCACTGCTTAAAGAGGAAACTTCCTCTCTGTCGTGCAATATATTTACAGTATCATTAGATCAAGGTAAGAATAAATAATCAGACTGATGCGAGTTAGAGGACTCGATAGTGTAAATGACTACAAACCAAGTCACCAATATTGTCAAGTCTTGCCGTGAATCATCTGTCAACTCTGGGTACTTTATTAATTCTACATGATCATAAACTAATGGCATGAAAAAATTTCTTACTCTTAATTATTTGCCATCAATGTGATGACTTCAAAGCCACTGGAAAACAGATTTTTATTTTATTTTATTTTATATATATCCGTAAACAAGATTTTATTGATCACAAGGATAGGAAAGAGCCCAAATACACAGGATATATACAAGAGCAACGCCAAGGCGTGATATTCTAGCATTTGCAAAAAAGAATTTACCAGAACCCAAACCATTTCAAGATGAAATTGTAATAGAGCTGGTCATTCTAGCACATACCTTAGTGATGCAAAAAAAATATTGATTAGAAAGTTTTGAGGCGAATTTTTGGTGGTATTAAATCATTAACTCTCTTCGCAGTAGAGTTACACCACCAGAGTAGCATAAAGGAAGAAAAATACAAGCAAAAGAAATGAGGCTACATCCATAAATAGATATCACTGAAGGCACGTACGTTACGTTACATATTAATACCTCTAGTTGGACGACAAACATGATTTCTCTTACGAGCATGGTCTTCATTATGATGTTGTGTTCGGCATGCATATCCATACCAGCAATCTTCCCTGTTTGATGCATCTGGCGGTAAAAGCTACGAAAATGGTGCAAATAACCACATTAAAATAAATAATAACGAAAACTAGAAGGCATTTTTCAAAACTAACCAGTTGGTTGGTTTAAATAAAAGCTGGTTACTTTAAATGACTACCTTCATGAAATCATTACGGATATTTGAAATTAAATGACTCTTCAAGAGCACATTTCTAGAGCTGACTAATGATCGTTACACTATACCAATTGGTCAGAGGAATCACACTCGATTCCAGGGAGGAAAAATTTATTGAATGTTTCCACAATAGGAGAACGGATTGACCAAAAAATGACAGACCATTGGGCAAACCAATTGGAAAGCAACTTTCAGAAAGTTGTCAAGATGAGGCATTTCTTTAAGAAAATAAATACAATTCTCAGTTGAATGACAATAAATCAAATTTGGCAAAATATTCTTTGAATTTAATTTATTCGTGCAAGTTCCTATTGGACATGCGCTCAATAGAAATCATAGCTAGAACTGAACTTGATTTTATGATGATTCAAGTTGATCATACGTACATCCTTGGGCATGGAAATCCGAAACCAGTATAGAAGGAATGAGACCAATTTGTCATAACAATCGCAGCATCAAAAAAGAACATCCATAATAAAAATCTAGCATTTGATGAGGCAAGATCTTTGAATTCAATGTCCTACTGTAGCCGGCAGTTTTGCCACTGCCAGAGCTTCATTCTATAATCCATGGATACAATTTGAATTAACAGGCAATTGCCAAAAATAAAAGCTGGCTGGTGTTATCAGATTAAAGTTCTATTATGTCCTACCTCAGTGAGAGCTATTTGGAGCTGAATAGCAGGAAGCTTACTGCAAAGCAAATATCATTAACAAAAACACAACCTGGCAGGCTAACTTTATCTTACAAAGCTCATGTAAAAGACAGCTTTTTTAATGTTGGCTGTCAACACTCAGTCAAACAATCATGAACAAGGGGGCCTTCTAACATTTGATCAGGTCAAAGATTGAAGCATGATTCGTACCGGGATTAGAGTGTAGAATGGATTGGGTACTTGATTATTTATGAGACCTCACCTATTAACAAATTATTTACGAGAATAACTCATTTGAATAGCTGTTCCTCCCTAAATGATAGAAACACCTATTATCTTCCTGTTGAGAAAAGGGGTTATACTTATCAAAAGGGGGAAGAATTATTCTTATTAAAAGTACTCTTTCCAACCTCCCAACTTATTACCTTTTTTTATTTCCTTTGCCTTCAGGGATGGGAACCTGATTGAAAAATTATTTCATACATTTTTGTGGGGGTGGAATGGGTGAGGAGACTAAAATCCACCTAGTTAGTTGGAATAGAGTTTGTTCTCCTATTTCAAATGGTGGTTTGGGGGTTCCTAATTTGAGTAGCTTTAACGAGGCCTTGTTGGGGAAATGGTTGTGGAGGTATCAATTGCAAGGGAAATTGTTGTGGAGGGAGGTTATAGATCATAAATATGATTTTTTTTTTTTTGGGGGGGGGGGGGGGGGGTTGGGGTTGGGGTTGTTCTAAGGAGGCTAGGGAGGTTTATGGTGTGAATCTTTGGAAATTTATTAGAAAGGGATGGAAGAATTTTGTTAAACATACGAACTTTGTTGTTGGTGAGGGTTCAATTTTTGTTTGATATTTGGTGTAGTGATCGGGCTCTTTTTTAGTGTGTTTTCAGTTATTTTTCGTATAGCAGCTCATCAGAATGCTTCCATTTCTGATTTGTAGTCCATTCTAATGGAACCTTGCAGTGGGATGTTGGTTATATAACTTATATTAGAGCTGTAAAGAACTGGGAACTTGATGAGGTTTCTGATTTTTCAGCTTCTTATATTCCCTGCAGGTTGGGTGTAATGAAAGGGATAAAATGATATGAAAGCATACGGGTAGCAAGAAGTTCTCGGTACGGTCTTGCTACAAGGTGCTGACTGTTCAGCATTGTTCTCCTTTTCCTTGGAAGCGTATTTGGAGGTCTCATGTGCCTTCCAAAGTTGATTTTTTCATATTGACAGCATCACTTGGAAACATTTTGACAATCAAATTGATCGATAATTTGAGAAAGCATGGATTTGTTATTATGGAGAGGTGTTTCATGTGTAACAAAAATGGAGAATCTGTGGATCATTTACTTCTGCACTACAAGGTGGCAAAGGCATTGTGGGATGGTGTTTTCAGTAGAGTTGGGTCGGTTTGGGTGATGCCTATGAAAGTAGTGGATTTGCTTGTGTGCTGGATGCGGCTTCGAAGTTCTACTCAATTGGCTGCTGTGTGGAAGATTGTTCGGTTGTGTCTCATGTGGTGTATTTGGTGGGGAAGGAATGAGCGATGTTTTAATAATAAGGAGCACACTATGGAGGAAATCTGGAAATTCTTTGTATTTTTTTTATTGCAGTGGTTTTACGCAATAGGACTTGATGGAGTTTCAGCTCAGGATTTTCTGTTTTCATTTTCTTCTTTATAGAATGTAATTAGGTATTTCTTTTGTATATTTCCTATATACATGGGTTCGCCTATTACATTTGTTAAATAAAATTCTATCTTACTTATAAAAAAAAAAAAAAAAATCTTCCTATTGACAAAAGCTTACAAATTAATTTATTAGAAAATAAAGATTTAAAAAACAAAACTAAAAATATTTTTTTTATTAATTTATTTTTTATTGGCACCGGATGTCCGAGAACAGTGTCCCAACTAATCCTTGGAGTGTAAAGAGTTTCTTGCAAGTGCACCTCAGGAAATCCCCTAGTCTAATGGCCCCTAGAGATTTGGTGGGGAAGGAATGGGCGATGTTTTAATAATAAGGAGCGCATTATGAAGGAAACCTGGAAATTCTTTGTATTTTCTTTATTGCAGTGGTTTTACGCAATAGGACTTGATGGAGTTTCAACTCAGGATTTTCTGTTTTCATTTTCTTCTTTATAGAATGTAATTAGGTATTTCTTTTATATACTTCCTATATACATGGGTTCACCTATTACATTTGCTGAATAAAATTCTATCTTACTTATAAAAAAAAAAAATCTTCCTATTGACAAAAGCTTACAAATTAATTTATTGGAAAATAAAGATTTAAAAAACAAAACTAAAAATATTTTATTTATTTATTTATTATTGGCACCGGATGCCCGAGAACAGTGTCCTGACTAATTCTGAGAGTGCACAAGCCCTTGGCAAGGAGTTTCCTACAAGTGCACCTCAGGAAATCCCACAGTCTGATGGCCCTTAGAGATTGTTTGCACCCAAGGGGATTTGAACCTTAGACTTGGGGGGAGCATACCCCCAAGCCCAAGGACTTTACCACTTGAGCCAACCCCTACGTGTTAAAACTAGAAATCTTTTATAACAAAACTAAACATTAAAAAAACATTTTTTCATATGTGAACTGAGTTTTACTACATCAACATACAGGAAGTACACGAGATACAACTGAGTAGAAAGGAAATACATCTATAAAATCCTGAAAAGAAGAAATAGGAAAGGCCACATTAATGTGGACCACTATCCACTTATTAAGGTGTTGAGAAAGACCCATCACCAACTTCTCACAATCTTTGAAACTAAACTTAGTTTTCTCTCCATATATACTAGAATTAACAAGAGAGATTAATTTTTTCCAATAATGCTAATTGATGACTACCAAATTGTCCATTCCAACATGCTAAAGATCTACAACCCAAGAATGCATGACCTGATCCATCTTAAATAGGCTAAAATCATGTTCCATAAAGTATTAGTTACATAACCCCAAGGGGTTGGCCCAAGTGGTGAAGGCCCTGGTCTTGGGCTATCACTCCCTTTAAGATCCAAGGTTCAACACCTCATGGGTGTAAACAATCCTTTGAGATCACACCCCTTGGTGAAAAGCCAGCATTTAACCAGTTTCGTGCAGGGAAACTTCTGAGAGTGCAGTGCACGGGACTGGGGTTTACTTTGCAGGGGTGGGTCCGCAGGGCTATGCCTTGGAGAAGTTCCACGACATAAAAAAAAAAAAAAAACTTATTACATCACAATGAAGTAAAAGGTGATCCACGGTGACCCCATTATTATCACGTATTCAAGGTAAGAATTTTTCCTAAATCTTCTGTCCATGCAAAAATGTTCACTCTCGGAGGAGTCTTTTGTCGCCAAGTAATCTTCCAAGGTAAAGGAGAGCTGTCATGAGCACATAACATGCTGAAAATAACTTTTACTTGAACACTCATTTATTAGTGGGGCACCAAACAGATTTTCTTCACTATCCCATCCCACCCTAATGGATTCCTATCAGTTGAAGAACAAGTTGAAGAGATCCACCTCCAGTCAATAGCCACTCCGAAAAAATTAACATATAAGTGATAGAATCATGTGAGTGCAGAGTGCTGACAATGATCTGCGATAGAAGCATCCGTAAAACGGGCATTGTCAAATAACTTCAGGAAAACACTTTTCAAGATCTAATCTCCACACCACACATCATGCAAAAAATGGAGCTTATATCCATCACCCACCTCAATTCTAATAAAGCAGGAAAAATCTCCCTAGCCCCTTCTAATGGTCTTCCTAAGACCAGCCTAAAGGATCCATCAACCTCATGAGAACACCAACCTCCTCCCAAGATCACATACTTTATGTCCATTAGCACCCTCCAAACTCCAAAGGCTCTCTTTCATAGGCCTAATGCCATAGCCACTTCCCCAAGAGACCTTGATTTAAAAGAATTTAAGGAAGCTCATATTTTGACTGGATATTAAAGAGCGACTAGAAAAAAGGAGTCACCTTTTGAAGCTCATCACAAAAAGCTTTCCAACCATTTCCATCTCTTCCGTTTGCAATGCCTAACAAGCCTCTACAACCACCTCCTCCATACTCCACAAGGTCCATTAATTGACCATAGCTTTTGAGCAAGCAATGAACAAGAAGACTCCATTCCCAACCGAGAGAATTTCAAGAACCTACACTCAAGGTTAAGCCCCCACTGAAAATATCAACCATGCAATACTTAGTTTACCCAACAACATCAATCAGCAACCACTTCTACTTTTGAAAATAGGGTGGGCAAAGGGCAAAGGAAGTTCTCCCTCTGCCACCTCACTAGGGATGGCCACACCAGTTGAGAGGGCAAAGGGGTGTAGTCACCCCCATAAGATGGATCACACTAAGGCCCTCCCTCACCTCTACTTCAGTACTTGCAAGGTGGATCCCAACCACCCCACAAAGGCGTGGAGGCCCCAGTGCCAGCATGCCCATCTCGTTAAGTGTGGCATGCCTCTTCTGCCACACAGAAAAGAGGAAGGTCCCCTCCACATTGCTCATCTTTCTTTCTTTCCTTTTTCAACTTTTCTCCTCGTAATTTTAGTCAAACGCAGAGGCACGCAATCCAAGTACACAAGTATACAATAGGGAACACCAAGGATAGGGGCTTTTTCCACAGTAGCTTTTCTTTTTTCTTTTTTTCTTTTTAACTTGACTTTATGTTTATTTGAAAGAAACAATATTTTTTTAAATTTTTGGTTTTTATACTTTTATAGTTTTTACTTCTACAAGCTTTTTACTTATACAAGCACAAGAATAAAACATTCTAAAACTTGAATTAAGAGCACAAAAATCCATGATTAAATTTGATTATATTGGTATATTGGCGTGGCATGAATTGAAAAAAAAAAAAAAAGGTTATCAAATGACTATTTATGTTTTGAGAAAATAAAGGAAAACTTTCACAAATGTAAAATTCTAAGGGTGTTTTAGAAATTTTGATTATAATATGATTCCAATCACTAGGTTATTGCACCATACCACCATCAGAGCACGTGTACATGATTCTATTCTAGTGTTACAACAAAACTAATATGAAAAACTATTCTATTGACAGTAATAATTGTTCTTTTTCCCAATGGAATAGCCATTCCGTGTACCAAATGCCCTAAATGTGACAGCTGACTGAGGGTTAACAACGAAAAAAAATATACTAAAATGCAGTGTACACTAAAAACTATAATTAGCATAGCTTTCTTACACTCTGCACACCAGTAATCAAATGACATCACCCTTTCGGATCCATGTGCACAACCAAATAAAATAAAATTATCTAATATTTTGTGCCTGTGTGCAGGCAGAAATTTAATTCATTTACCCATAACACCATTGATGCAAAATGAACTTACTTGCAAATGTATGTTGCGGCAGTAATCATCTCAGCATGGTTCAGAGGCATCCTTGTTCGATCTGCCAAGAGACCAAAATTAACTCAAAATTGAAAGAAGGGACCATTCAGGGTGAGAATATGCAGAAGTTTATATCAGACCTCTATGATGGCCGAAGGATGAATGAAAAATTAATTATATTTTACTATAATCCTTTCTCTTGAATTCGTCTTGTGTACTTGGACTATGCCTATTTTTTGTATTCAAAAAATATGTTTTACTTATCAAAACATATGTGTGTATATATATAGCGAGAGCTACATATGAAGGGGTGACAATCTGTTTACTGGGTATACTTATCCATGGCTTATATATGTATATATAGAGCTACATATATATCTACACTTACATAAGCTTATATAAGAGCTACATATAAAGGGGTGACAATCTTATTAAAGCCATGGATAAGTATACCCAGTAAACAATTTAGAAGACTAGTCCTCCTTGAACAATGTAAGAAAAGATAACAATACAACAGGAAGGTTGATCAACTGCTAACTAGCAGTCAAACCAATATGATATACTGAGCATTGTGGTTACAAATCAGGACTTTCAAGCCCAACAAGTTAACTTTTTCAAACATCAAGCTAGAAGTTAAGAATCATCAACTTGCCGATTTCTCTGTTGTTGAACTTTGCAATCCAATCTGAGACAACATCCTGCAATGTTCTGCCCATCCGAATAATACACCTCTTTGTGATCTAAGAAATCACTAAGATATGAGCATTGTAAACCATTTATTAACCAAAACAATTACAAGAGTTTGGTATTTTGGTACAGAGAAATCTATACATCTTGTTCGTGCCGATTCTTTTCATGTACAGCCTCAGGAATCCTAGAAATAGAGCAATCTGAGATCTGCAACCCGTAACAAAGAAGTTTATCATTAAACATTTATATAGTGACCATTACATCATCATTTATTATAACTTTTGGTAACATAAGAGAAGTCCTTGATAAAACATAGGTACAGTACTTAAAATATCAAATACCAATCTATCTTTCAACTAGGCAGTTTATGTAGCAAATGGATGTATCTTTCAACTCGTCCATATGTTATTGCTCTCAGCTCTGATGACCAAACCAGGAACTCCTGGGAATGTGAAGATATGAAGCCAAGGTGTTTGTATATGGGATCTTTTTAAAAAAAGAAAAGGCATGTAAGATGAGCAACAAAAATGAGATTACAACCTATAACTATTCCAAACAAGGAATATAACTTCGAGAGATTTCGTTGACAAAGTTTCACAAGTAGTTAGACAACTAGAATCGACAAACCTAAACAAAGATTTATAAAGTTGCCGAGATTAGTCGGGACACTGTTCCCGGACACCCAGTGCCAATAAAAAAAAATATTTATACAGTGCCAATAAAAAAAAATTTATAAAGTTGAGAAAAGAGGGTGCATAAAAGAGGACAGTAATGGAATGAGTGTTTTCCAAAAGAGCCACAAAAATGCCCTATTAGATGGATTGGTGATGATCAGCAACATCAGTTGTCTAGTAATAGGAAATTCAGAGTAACATAAGCAACAAATGCAACTGTTTCCAAATGGTGAACTTCAGGCACAATCCATTTATGTCAAGAAAGGAAGACAGAAAATATCAAAATTAGAAAACAAAAAACGGAAGGAAAAAAAAAAGCAAAAAGGCTACATACTGGTTTAAAAGTCTCACTACTGCAAACAGGGTGGAAGTTGCTTCTCGTAAGCCTTTGAGCATTCCAATAGGCACCACAAAAAGCTCTATCACATCCTAAACCTGCAAGAGGGGAAGAAAATGGCAATTCTAGCTATTTAGAATAGATGCCTCATTAGACCTAAACCTAAAAGGGTATGAAAGTGAACATCCCGTGGAAAAGTTCATCTTCCTTATCTTAACAAATGCTCCAAGTTTATGATCAATAAAACTTGGTTTACGGGTCAAAAAATAAATGTCTGAATTAACTCGAATTCCAAGTTACACTAGTATGGTTCTAGATGTAAAATTCAAAGGGTTTACTAAACTTCTAGGGTGGGTACAGAAAAAGCGAAGTCCAAGCATTTAAACTAGCATGCTGATTTAACTTGTAACAAGAATTACATGCTAGAAGACATAGATTTTTGCTCCAAAATTCAACTTACAGTGCTGAGGTACACTAATATCAGTTCTGGAAGGCATCATTCCTCCACATGCTTGACATTGAAGATGGACAGTGTTCTGGTTGCAGTGAAACCCCTCCAATTCAGTACCTGGAATAAATGCACTTCTTATAAGTACTCGAGCATTTTAGTAAAATGCACGGAGTGTGTAGCTAAAGCAGATAGGACATATGCCTGAAGACCAAATATTCAAAAGGAATGAATTAACTACTTTCACAAATTTCCGCCATATCATTAACATGAAAACTTCTTTATAAAAATAACTAAAGAAGGTCAGTGAAAAATATATATATTGATGGATAACATTGGCAAACTGCAAAATCTACAATTAGTAAAGCAATGAAAGAGTAAGATAAAGTTGATAGATGGGTGGATAACCAAATTGTCAACCCACAATGTTTAATAGATCAAGGAATAATTCCAAACAAGAGATAAACAAATCGTATTTACCACATTGAGGGCATGGAAGGTCTGTAATCACTTTCTTCATCCACCAGTAAGTGAGCCCTCTTCCGAGGAAGACTTTTTCCAGACCTAATCACCTAATTTAATATGCAATTACAATCAACAAAAAAGGGAAAGAATCATAATATAGGAACAGCATAAAACCCAACCAATGATGTGAACACAAAAAACAAAAAGATCATAATCTCTTATTTTTCACAAGTCAAAAAGATCAGAACCAAATTATACCCTTTCCGGCTCAAGAAGGAAAGGGAAAAAAACTACACTAACACACTGCTCATCTGCATACCAGCTCAGGTTTCATATATTATAGACTATTCTCTAGTACGAGGTGCAAATACCATTAAAGCAACCATGCTCATTATTCAAAATGTCAAGGAATTTGTATGCAACTCAAACAATAATAATCGCAATGTTGGGATTTAAATCACTAGACATGGCAATAATGGTTTCCTGCCCACAGAAATGCCTAGTCAAAGAAGGGCTTAAACAACTCTATTTAAAATAATAATAATAATAACAATAACAATAAAAATTTTATAGTAAATAATCGTGGAATTGCTTGACAAACGTCAACAACGGAGACATCGTAAATTGGTTTGAGCTTTATTTTATCTCTAACCTATTTCCTTGGATTAATTATGGGATGCAAGTTCTACTTCAACTTTCATATACAAAACTGAGGATTTCCAACGGTACAATTTGATTCTTGTATATATACAATGCATTTACTAAAGACTGTCAATAGACCAAGGGCTTCCTTATCTCAACAATCCCAATACCAACTAAAAGCAAAGCTATCTTCCTCATTTGTTTATCCTCTCTTGGCCTACAAGGTTGCAGGTACCAACAACCACTTAGTACAGCAAGTTAGAATCACTGGACTACCATCCTACCTTCTATTGGATTACTGTTTATATGACATTTCAAGTTATATGACACAATTTGTTTATTAGGAGACGGTTTACTTCTAAATTTGCCAACAGTGGACTCTACATGTAGTTTCATGCAAAAAGTAAAAAACTCATAGTAGACAGGACTCCCTTAGATGGTGTGGAGGCTTGGCTTGTCGCTGTCCGAAGTAGGCTAAGATACTCATATTGAGCAATATGTGGTGAATGAGATTCCACATTACTTGAGAATGAAAAGTTTTTTCCCTTTATAATGAACTTCAAGGGGCTCCAATTGTGTTATTGACTAGTTCTTTTGGAGTATGAGTCCAAATGTGGTTTGGACCTCCCTTGCGGCATTACAAATGATATCAGAGCCAATATCAACTAGAAATGTAAGACTGTGCCACTTATGATGGAATGAACAACTAGGACATTGGGAACTTAAGAGAGGAGATCATGATACCCATATTGAGTACGTGTGGTGAATGGGTTTGTTCCCACATTACTTAGGAAGGAGAAGCTCTTGCCCTTTGTAAATTACTTCATGGGGCTCCAATTACACCATCGACTAATCCTTTTGGAGTATGGGCCCAAATGTGGTTGGGCATCTCTTGAGGTGTTATATAAGCGGACTGGGTTTGTTAGGGGAGCCAGGCCTAAAACACACACCAGATAGTGGACAATCAAAGACTATTTGGGCGATCATTCAGGAGTTGAGGACTTCATGAGATAATAATTTTCTATCTGAGCACTTGGCAGAATATGCAACCAAAATATCAGAATTGGTACCCTTTTTCTGATCCTTTTCTGTTCTTTCCTTTGATACCTGCTTTTTTCTCCAATTTTCTCTTGCATAGTCCCTAATCAAATTGGCAGTAAATGAAAATGCACAACTGTTTTTCCCTTTAGGTCAGTGTGTCATCATGACAGTGAGTGAGTAACAAGGCCTTTTTTCTGTTCAAGTGGTTACCCCTTCCCCTTTGTCCTAGTTCATTGTATTCGCAAATAACTCCGAATCTGTGATATGACCTACCAACACATTTATGATAGATGGTATTTAAAAGAATGGTGAGTGTAGGTGGAGCCGGATCTCACCCAATGCATCATCCTCCATAAGGTTTTCCATAGGACCTGCTAAATGTTCCAAGCCACATGCCATGGGGTCGCAATTGGAGACATCTTATTGGCAGATCACATCCTTACATTACAACCAACAAATCTATTCTTTGTATGACTGGGCTGAATACTAAAAGCAATAAAATCAGATATTTCAGGGGCACACTAGAGCTGCAGTTGAGCATTGCATTGTCTGTGCAGAAACAACCAAGCAAAAGTTATAGAAAAGTCAATAAATAAGAAAGTATCCCTCCCCAAGTGAACTGGAAATAGTTCCTCTTCTCTTTGTTGACACACCGATGCAGTAGTCTAACCACACAAGTCGTATCTCTACCTTCATGTTTTTTTATGCAAGATATTGTACTACACATTATAAAGCACTAACATAGCATTGCTAGATATTAATAAGACTACTTACGAGATTCGATCGTATCATTGCATAGCAATCTAAAAGTGCAACTTCTTCATCAGAACGCTTTAATGAAGAGTCTGTTTCCAGTATATCCTAGACAAAAGCAAGCAGAAAATAGTCACAAGATATCAATGAAATCCATAATGCCAGAAATAATGGCATGCTCTAAACCACAAAAATTTCAAACATATGAATGAGAGGTGCATGAGAAGGCAAAGTGGAGATTGAAACCTCGTGAATAAACATAAGGTAACAAGACCTTCAAGAATACCTAATAAAATGCTATGTGAATACCTCACCGACTCAAATGCCTATGACGCTCGAAAAATTGTACAAAAACAAAGTTGTAGCTGTAACATACATGCTATAAATGGTTAAGCTTTCAAATTAACACTATAATCGAAGAAAACATATAAATTTTGGCACTAGATCAATGTTACTCTATCAAGCACACAATCATCATTGAAATTTATTAATAATACGAACATTATATATCGAGCAGTGCCACATGTACTTATAATTTTACTTACAATTTTACGTACAAGACTCATTTTGTCAGTTTTCTTTTGAAATTCAAATTTCATAATTTTACTGGCTTCAGTTGCTACTAGAAGATTCTCTCATTCATTATCCTTTTCTAGTTTCTCCCTCCTCAAGTTTTCTCTCCGTAAAAATGTAAGACGGAGGTAATATTCCGGTGATTTGCATTGGAAGCATTATTTGAGAGTCATCTATTGCATTATTAGAGTTGTTCCATTAGGATGGGGTATTCTAAATACTTATTAATTGAAACAAAGGTATTTGTTTTAGCTATGGAGGGGGGAAGTATCTTGCGTATTATCAAGAGAAGCAGGAAGGTCAACAAGGAGATGGTCTTCAATCCAACCACTGCACGTTGGTTAGCAAACATAGTTGAAAAGTGTGTAATATCGGAGGGCAGTAAAGGTTTTTTCAAGACATATCGCAATGGGGAGGCGGCATTGGTTGCTCATTGACGGGCCAATGCTTTTGGGCGATATCTAGAAATCATTGATTATGGTGATAGACGGTTGTGTATCTTTAGACCAATCACTGATTGTGGCTTAGGGAGGGGGACAAATGTACAAAGTTTTTTTATCGAGTTGCAAACTCAAATAGGAGGAATAATGCCATTGAGACCATGACCATAGATGGCTGTGTATCTACAGACCAATCAGCGATAAAAGACCACATTGCTGGACATTTTGAAGAACTGTTGTCAGAACCTTATGCATGGAGGCCTAGAGTAGATGGTCTAGCTTTTGAGGCCATTGATCAAAATAGTATGGTTTTGCTAGAGAGACCATTCGAAGAGGAAGAGGCACAACAAGTAATCAAAAAAATGAATAAAGATAAAGCTCCAGGCCCTGATGGTTTTGCCATGGCATTTTTTCAGACTTGGGAGGTGGTGAGAAAGGATGCCATGTAGGTTTTTCAAGAATTTTTCACTTTTGGCAAATTTGAGAAGAGTTTTAAGTGCTACTTTTATTGCACTTGTCCCTAAAAAGGTTGGTGCAATAGAGGTGCAAAATTTCAGGCCTATTAGTCTTGTGGGCAGTGTGTACAAGATACTCTCAAAAGTCCTTGCTAATAGGATGAGCACAGTTATGGATAAAATTATCTCTAAGTCTCAAAATGCATTTGTGAGAGGTAGAGAAATATTGAACTCAGTTCTTATTGCTAACGAATGTTTGGACAGCATGATTAAGTCAGGAGTCCCGAGTATTTTATGCAAATTAGACATGGAGAAGGTCTATGATCACGTTAATTGGGAATTTCTGTTTTATTCGTTGAGTAGATGTGGATTTGGGGAAAGATGGAAGGGGTGGATGAGGCATTGTGTGTCAACGGTTCGCTTCTCAGTCTTGGTAAATGGTGATCCCTTGGGTTTCTTTAATAGTTCACGAGGATTGCGACAAGGTGATCCACTATCGCCACTCTTATTTGTTCTTGTCATGGAGGCCCTAAGCAGAATGGTGTCGACTTCAGTAGAGGGCAGATTTTTTTCAGGTTTTTCATCAGGAGATAATCATCATGGCTCCACCATTATTTCACATCTTTTGTTTGCAAATGACACTACTATTTTATGAGGAAAACCCAGTTCATATTCAATCTTTGAAGGCTATCTAACTTTTCTTTAAAGTGGTATCTAGGTTAAAAATAAATCTCTCTAAGACGGAGATGGTTGCAGTGGGTGATGTAAGCAATATTAAGGGGTTGCTAACATACTGGGCTATGTGGTCTCTTCGCTGCCGATGAAGTACCTTGGTCTTCTGTTGGGAGCATTCATTCAAAGCTAAAACTATTTGGGAGGAGGTGTTGGAGAAAATAGCGCGTAGGCTGGCCGGGTGGAAAAGGTTGCATCTATCTAAAGAGGGTCGGATTACACTAATTAAGAGTACTCTATCAAACCTTCCCACATATTTCGTCTTTATTTCCTCTTCCAGCTAGTGTTGCATCTCGGACTGAGAAACTTCAACGTGATTTTCTGTGGAGTGGACTAGGTGATGAGTTTAAATTTCATTTAATTGGGTGGGATAGAGTGTGTACTCCTTTGAGGGATGGTGGATTGGGGGTTCGCAATGTGAGGGCTTTTAATGAGGCTCTTCTTGAGAAATGGTTGTGGCAATATAATTATGAGAGGGAAGCCTTATGGAAGGTGGTGACTAATACGAAGTATGGGAGTACAAGGGGGGGGTTGGTGTTCTAATGAAGTTAGGAGGCATACAGAGTGGGGTTATAGAAGTATATCCAGAAAGGTTGGTGGTCTTTTTGGTGCAACACTGGGTTGTGTATGGGGGAGATGGCAGAAGATCAGTTTTTGGCATGATGTGTGGGTGGGAGATATGGCTCTTAAGGATGCTTATCCCACTATTTTCAGAATTGCATGGGAACAAGATGTTTTGGTGGCCGACTTGCAGGCAATTACTCAAGGTTCTCAGGAATGGAATGTTAGCTTCACTAGGAAGGCACATGATTGGGAAGTAGGTGTTCAGGTGGAATTCTTTAACCTGCTATATAACATTGCTTCTGCTGTTACAGTGGTGGATAAGGTGGAATGGAGAGCTTCTAGCAAAGAAACATTTTCGGTATGCTCTTTCTATGATTCACTTACAGCACAAGTTAGGCATAATTTTCCTTGGAAGAACATATAGAGGAGTAAAGCACATACTAAGGCTGCATTCTTTGTTTGGACAGGAGCCTTAGGGAAACGAGAGCACTGACTGGTGCTGACGTGTTTGCTCGGGCCATATGGAATTACTTTTTCAGCAAAGTGGGATTAGCATGGGTAATGTCGGGAGGGTGGTTGAACAACTAGCAAGTTGGAGAGGGATCACAGGGACACCACATATAGCAGTTGTGTGGAAGATGGCTCCCATTTGTATATTTTGGTGCATCTGGAGTGAAAGAAATGATAGACATTTTGAGGATCGGAAATGCTCCTTGGAAGAGTTTAAGAGCTTTTTTTATTATTATTTTTTTTCTCAAGTAGAGTTTAAGAGCTTTTTCTGGAAGACTTTATTTATGTGGGTCATTGCTATAGATTTAAATGGTCTTCACTTCCATGATTTCCTTGTAATAGTTTCTAGTTCCTAAATTGGTGTAATCACATGTATACCTCCTTTATACTTGGGCTATGCCTATCTTTATATCAATAAAATATCTTCTTATAAAAAAAATAATAATTTTCAGCATATCAATAATTGACACGTGGAGAAAGAAGTTGTTTATAAGTTTTTCTTATGTACATTTAGCATTTTTTCTTATACATCTACTGCTCCAAACATCAATATCATATATAAATAATATGTTTTTTTCAGATAACAAAAAACACCAGAATCGAAAAAAAGCAGAGGAATAACAGCATGATCTTTCCAACACTTTCAGTAGTCGCAATATCGGAAGCAGATACAGTCTACAAGCTCTAAGTAATTAACAGCATTCTACATTTAGTTGATGATATTATAGAATAATAAAAAATGGATGCTATTCCACCAACAAATGCATAAAGAGAATAAACAACAAAAAGGATGCTATTCTATCGATCACATTTATAATAACTCCACTGCGTTGATTTAATAAGCATCTTATCATAACCAAAAGCCAGTAACAACTCCAATGCAAATTTGCTTTAATAAACATCTTATCCATATAACCAAAAGCTCATCTGCCTACCTCCGCAATATTATGCAGAAAGTGGTTTCTTCCAACAAATTGTACAACTGCTCTACACAGGGGACAGAGTACACTTGAATGTTTCTCTTGAGATCTCCTTAACCACTCTGAGAAGCACCCATTGCTGAAAATAACAAATAACAACTTCAACAGGAATCTTTAGATAGAAAATAAAAAAAGCCATAAGGATGGCAGCTAAGCTAGCTAGTGAACAAGAGACTTGGGATCAAATCCCTCTCACACCAAGCCATTAAACAAAATTATAAGCAAAAATGCCATAATTAAAGTAAAGTAAGTTACAGACCAGAAGTTATGAAGGCAAGGAGCAACAGTAACAACATCATGCCAGATATTTAAGCAAATGCTGCATTTTGCATGCTCAACATCAACAGAAATCTGGTAAAACCAAACCAAGAGATCTAAGTCATCAGCATCACTACATATGAGAACAACCCCCAAGGGAAAATTTAAAGGTGAGAAATACACTAAATAATTTACTCACCTTTAATTTCTTATTGCAGATTTCCGGGCTAGGCATTACCTTGAATCTGTAGCCAAGATACCCTAGAGCATCAAGAAAACGTAAAATAATTTGCTGGTGTATCCGGGCACAGCACATTAGATAATTTGAACCACAGCCTAAAAATTACAGTACAAAATATGTTTCCAACAAAGACAGATAATCCCTCCTGCAACAATACGCTCACAATTCTATCCACTTTTCAGATGTATAAAATAGGCTCATACCCTTTCTTTAAACTAATTGATTTTTCATTCACATGCCTTATAACACAACCAGTATGAGTATCAACCAAAGGAACAACACTTTAAACAAGTAAATAAGCAGCAGAGAGTTTAAAATAACAGTTTCTCATCGACAAGATCAGCCATTAAGAACTACAGAATACCAAATTGAATAGATACTGACCTTCTCTATCAGGGCCTGGAATAATTTCAGTTCCACACTTGATGAGAATAGTGTCTTCATCATGGACAACAGTCTCATTAACAAGTATCGTATGGGAACTATATTACCCAAAAAATGATAATAACATAAATGTCAGTCTTCTGTTGCCAAATAAATGAATACAAATGTTCATCCAATAATATCATCAACAAAGCAACTTCAAAAGCAGCCCCTTGATTTTTCAAACAACTTGAGCACAGAAGCAACCAAACAATAAACAAGAATTAATATGTTCAGGCAAATTCATACGATATTAATGCCTTCTATGCTTTTAGATAATATATTTTGGCTGTTGAACCACAGGTTATCAGCATCCTGTCCTACAATTACCCAAATTAGTTAATCATGGAAAGTTCATGAATCCAACCCATTGCTAACTCTAAAATTGACAGCTGTTATTGCAGATGATTTTTTTATTACTTGTTATGGCCAATGATATAACCATAATACAACTGGCATACATGGCTTTTACTGAATATTGACACCCTTCAAGGTATATCCACTGAAAGAAATTTAATGTGCTCATCATGCGTCTATCATTGTCTTACAGGAAAAAAAATCATTTAATCTTTAAATGAAGAAAAAAAACTGAAAATGAATTACTGATTTTAATATTTGCAACAAAGCATAAATTTTATATTTGACAGATACACAAAAATTGAACAGCTGAATATTATGCAACAGAAAATACCTCACGTTTTGCATTGTAGCAGTACATAGATCGGAATTCCGTGATATTTTGCACCACTCTTGTTTATCAGCAGAGGAGGATCTGATCTCTGAGCATACAAGAATCTCATCCGACCTTATATTAACTTCTGAATATCGTGAATCCAGTGGAACTGCAACATGAAAAAAAAAAGTTTACCAATATCCTAAATCATAAGCACAATCTCAAATTCTACAATTAGTTCACCCCCCTCGTTAGCTTCATATCTAGCAATAGCCACATCACTAACAAGCTGAAAGTCATAATACCAAGGTGGAAAAAAATTATATAGACCACCAATACAAAACAGGCTGAACTGAGTGACAACTTGAACGCAGTTTCTCTACAACTTCCATTGGCTTTGAATTGTTGTGTTAGTCTTTCAAGCTTAATTCACATTGTCATATGAATATAGAATTCTGAAAGGAAAATTATTTAAATAGCCAAACCAAGGCCTCTCCATAAAATTGTACATTACTAGTCATTCCCTGTTTAACAAACTATCCTCACATACGAGTTCACAATCCATCATTCTATAGTTTAAAAATGATGAAAGCTTTCCTCATGTTATAACTAACTTCTTGCTATTGCAAAAAAATCATCAACAGCATAGCTTCCGATTGACAATGACAAATGATTGATACATTTTTTTATAAGACAAATAGTCGACACATATCTTGAGCTTAAAAACTCACTGTTCACACATGCACTTAGGAAGCATTAAAATTGAGAACTTTTTTATTAGGAACCGGAAGAATAAACTGTTCTGATAAAATGAGTGTTTGGCATGTACAAATAAATGTCATTATCTATCGTTTACAAATACCTCTCTTGAGGTACTATGCCTACACGTACCTGCTGTAATATATTGATATCCTTTCACATGTATAAACACCTGTTGTATCATGCATTCACGTTTTCTACGTAATGAAAACAAATGAAACCCATTGAGATCAAGTTTTGGGTCCATTTTTCGTACCACCCGCAGAGTATATTACAGAATGCAAACTAGAAGCTTCTAAACAAATAAATAATGTCACAGCAATCCAATCAGACAACCGGAAAACATGTCACAACTGACCCAATATCAAGAGATGCCTATGGAACACTTTCCAGAGCAAACCAACAAAACACACATGTTACGCTTTAACGCCCCAGACCAAGAGCCTTCATGGCTGAACTTAAGAGCAAAAACACACTTGTTGGGGATCTTGCAGTGCCAAAAAGTAACCATATTTTCAGTATTTCATTTGTGTATAATGTTCTCAAACTGAATTGGCTAGTTCTTGTGATTTCAAGGAGGTCTACCATACGCTTGAGCCTTTTTATTAACCCTTAAAAGAAAAACCCAATGTCTTCTTCACCTTTCAGTAACATTTATTCTTCAATTGCTAAGTGCATATGAATGCCTCTCTGATTATGAATAACAGACCCATATTTGAGTGGCTCAATACAACATCATGTGGTCAAAACCAAAGAAATGGTATTTATGTTCAGAAGCTATTTGATTTCAATATTGCATGTTAGATACTTTTATGTATCCCAATTTTTCATTCATATGCACAATGCAGCTTTTCAATAAAGCTCTTTTAGGGAAGTGGCTTTGGAGATACAACATCGAGAGAAATGCATTGTGGACACAGATTATAGATGCAATATATGGTAGAATGTGGGGGAATTGGTGCTCTAATGAAACAAAAGGGGCTTTTGGGGTGGGATTGTGGAAGTCTATTAGGTTGGGATGGGGAGATTTTGTTAAAAACGTTAATTTCAAAGTGGGAATCGGGACTAATATTTCCTTTTGGAACGATGTTTGGTGTGGTGATTCACCTCTTAAATTAGCATTTCCTAGTCTATTTAGGATTGCTAAATACAAGGGGGCTGCTGTGGCTGATTCATATTCGTCCTCCAATAACATGCTGAATTGGAATGTGGAATTTTCTAGAGATTTACAGGACTGGGAAGTTAGTGAAGCTGCTGATTTTTTTGTAAAACTTTATGATTCGAAAATTGATCTGAACAGGGAGGATAGGACGCAGTGGATTCATGATAACAAGTCCAGGTTCTTGGTGAATTCCTATTACAAGGTGTTAAATAAGCATGATAATAAAACATACCCTTGGAAATGTATTTGGAAAGTTAGAGTGCCCAGTAAAGTTGCATTTTTTTGCTGGTTGGTGTCGTTGGAGAAAGTTTTAACAATTGATAATTTGAGGAAAAGGGGTTTATATGTGATGGATTGGTGTTTCATGTGCAAAAAAGATGGCGAATCAGTTAACCACCTGTTTCTTCATTGTGAAATGGTGACTGCTTTATGGAACGAGTTATTTGCAAGGGTTGGTATTGTTTGGGTGATGCCTTTTCAAGTGGTGGATTTCTTGGCTAGTTGGCATGGTGTTGTGGGACATGGAGGCAATAAAGCTGAATGGAGAATGATTCCTTTGTGTTTGTTCTGGTGTATATGGCTGGAGAGAAACGGGAGATGCTTCGAAGATTGTGAACGCATAGTGGAAGAATTTAGGGATTTTTTCTTTAGTACTTTAAATTTTTGGGTAAACAATGTAGTGTAAGACATGAATATTTGTAGTGTTTTCTCTTTATTTGCTTTAGCTTGTGTTTAGGTGTATTCTCTTGTATACTTCCTGTGTACTTGGGCTATGCCTATTTACTTGGAATAAAATCTCTTATTACGTATCAAAAAAAAAAAAAATTCGCATCTACATAATATGCACTTTAATTCTTCCAGATTTATGACTTTTTTCAACTTTTTCTCCTAGATGTTAAGAAACATCAGCAATGCCTCAGTGCACCTTGAGCCTTTATTACCATTCATTAAAAAATAAATACAAAAGAAAGAGAAATCACAAACTGACGGGGCTTCAATATACAACTAGTTGAAAATTTGAATTTGTAGAGAGTGATTCTTTTATAGTATCAACCATGTGATTAGCATTGTAAATGGCTGAAAACATATTAGAGAGGGTTAGAGTTGAAATGATGGGAATGGGGGCAAAGAATGAGAGAAGAACATCTCTCACACAGAACAAATAGAGACTTAGATTATGTTTGGATGTTTCATCTTATTCAAAATTTTCATCTCATCTCATCTCATCATTACAACCTTTTCAAATTCCTATATAAAATATAATAAACAATTCAACTTTTTCAAATCCCAATACAACTTTTTCAAATCCCAATTTAACTTTTTCAAATCTTCAAACTAAAAAATAATATTTTAAACTTTAAAACAAAACACAAAATTCTCATCTCACCTTCCAAACATATCCTTAATCTGATTGTTGAAGGATTTAAAGTTGAGTTTTTACAGTCGCATTAAATAAATTTCTTGAAGAAAAAAAATAATTCCATTCTTTAATCCAAAATACAATCAAACAAATCCCATTTTAAAGAGGCTTCACTCGTCCAGGACTATTACTAAAATAAGCAGAATGCATCAGTAGACTTATAACAGATGGAACAAAATCTTTTTACTTTTCATAGGACTAAGTCTCGTTTGGGAACACAAACCATCTCATCTCATGTTATCTCATAATTTCCTTCTCAAACATCACTCAAACATAAACACTTTTCAATTTCAAACTTTCAACTTTTTCAGATAATCATTACAACTTTTTCAAATTTCCAAACAAAGCACAAAAAAAATATTAAAAAATTTCAAAGCAAAAATAATAAACAAAAATTAAATTCTGACAATATTTTAATTTTATATAATATTTTTATTCAACTTTTTCCCTCTCCTTTTCCAAAACCCAATAAAATATCTTAACTTAAACAATTCCACTACTATTCACAAATCATTTCACTTTTATCCACAGATTTCTCATCTCATTTTATCTCATTCCTCAAACGAGTCTGTAGGGTCCATTTGGCAACACAACTGTTCTCAAGTATACTCAAATATTTCCTTCCCAAATATCACTAAAACAAAATATTTTTCAATTTCAAATATTCAACTTTTTCATCTAATCATTACAACTTTCCCAAACTCCAAAACTATATACAAAAAATAATATTATTTTTTCAAATCTCAAAACAAAAATTATATTCAAACAATTTTTTAAATTTATAATACTTTTATTCAATTTTTTCTCTCTTTTTTTGAAATCCAATAAAATATTTTAACTCAAACAATTTCACTGTTATTAATAGATATACTAATATATTTTAAGTATCCAAAACGGTCCGTAATGCACAAATTGACTGGCTAATTGATAACATCTTCGAAGACTGAACAGCACATTGGATGGTTTCAACAAATGACTCTTTGGACTATCCTGATTTACTAATGATTCTTATTAAACCAAACCCAAAAAAGATTCAAACCAACTGAGACCCAACTTCAACCCATTAATGCATAACGTTTGAACCTGAATATATTCCACCCAAGCAATAAAATGGAGCGGTGGAACGAAAGAATATAAAGGCCTATACGGCTAAAATGTGTTGAAAACCCCCAGTAGAAGAATGTACTCTTTTTTTTCTTGAATGTAATCAATGGTGATTTTTCGATTCATGCATTTACTGCACAACAAAGAAACGTCGTAGGGGAAAAAAGAACCAAAAGAGTAAAAAAAGAGTAAACGAAAATACCAAGCTTGGCCCAGATTTCCTCTTCAGAGAGCATTGCGCCTGAGCTCTCTCCCACTTCCATTATTATCCGTAGATCGTTTGATCAATCGTCGTGAAAAAGCTTTCTTGCTGTCTCAGGCGTTTGTCCGAGTCAAAGCGAAGACGAATCGTGGGACGCACGTATTTTAGTGCATATTAATGGAATGAATATTTTAATTAATTTAAATATTAGTTTTTTTATTTTAAATTTATTAAATTTTTTATTAATTTATTTTTATAATTTTTAAATTATGAAATTTATTTTGATATGTTTTTTTAATATTAATTATTATTTTACATTTAAAATGCTCTTTAATTTAAATTAATTGTTTGTAGGCTTTAATATTATTGTGTTGTTGAATTTTTAAATTTTTATTTTAAATTTATTAAATTTTTTATTAATTTATTTTTATAATTTTTAAATTGTGAAATTTATTTTGATATGCTTTCTTAATATTAATTATTATTTTACATTTAAAATGCTCTTTGATTTAAATTAATTATTTGTAGGCTTTAATATTATTGTTTTATTGAATTTTTATTATTATTTTATTTTATCTAGTCATTGCGTTTAAATTATTTTATTCAACTTACGGTTTTGAAATTCATTTCGTTGGATCAATTTTGTGACTCAAATTATGAGAATTGAACCTCATTTCTTTTTCTCATTTTTTCTTTTTCTCCTCTTTTTCTTCTTCCTTTCTTTTTCTCATTTCTTTTTCTCCAGCCTTTCTCTTCCCGTGCACAAGCCCCTCCCCTCTCCCCTTTTCGTTTGCTTCGTCCACCTACAATGCCATTGTGCACCGTCCATGTGCAACACCGCTCCTCTTATTCTCTTTCCCTCCGGCTAGCGATCATACCCCTTCATGTTCAGCTCCTCCTTCGCCACCGTTAACCTCCACGCACAACTTCAAGCCGCGCTGTCTTTGCATTCCAGTGCCGTCTTCGCGCCACTATCGGCCACTATATTTTCACCACAGCATTGGTGGCCTCCCAACTACCTAACCCACCAATCCTCAGTCCCGATCCGCCACTGATGAAACCCATATATCCCTATTTTCGATTTGGGTGTTTTGACCTTCAACCGCCGCCTACACCGCCACCCACGGCCAACCACCACCATCATTAGCTTCACCAACACCCCTAAGCCATTCCCTAGCAATCCCAAGTTTTCGTTTGTCTCCGTTCAAAACTTGAGTTTTTGAGACGTACGACCATAGTCCAAAATACACTGTTGCGTGGCTGTGCCACCACTTCTAACACCTTCATGATCATTTAAAAATTATTTTATACCGTTGTAAGTATATTTTCAAAGAACTTTTGAAATTTAAATGTATTTTTGCGCTAACTCATGTTTACGATAAATTGATTGGTTGTGTCATACTGAGTCCGAGAAGTAGGAGTCGATTGGATTGGAGAATGAATTTGTTTGTGTGATTGGATTATGCTGGGATTTGTTGGTTGTTGGATATTTGTATCGTGTCTTGTACAATGCATTTGTACGCATGTTCATGTTTGTAAATGAAAACTGAGTTTTTCGCATAATTGCATACATGTTCATGTGTATATTTGAAAACTGAGTTTTAATGTGAGAAATAGTTTTTGGGTGCGTTTGTATCACAGCCCCAAGCTGAGATGGGGTATTATTTCAGTAGAGCTCCTCTAGTCACTCAGGAGCTGAAAATACTAAATGACACCCCTTGGGTTGTTGCTGGGTGACAACAGGATTAGACGGGATGGTAACGCTCTCATGCCTACTCCGTAGCCCCTCTTGCTGATGGGGGCTAGAGGATACTTGACCAGGAACGCGCTGGGCACGGAACTGGGTATCGCTCGTTATGAATTTACTCTTACGGTCATTATCCGTGGTGTGACGAAGGGAGCCAGGGTGTGTAGATAGTTCCTAGGGGAGATCATGGTGCATACAATAAAATTGGATAATAGGTCATTTTCTCGAAAAATGACGGGATTTCGATAAATGGATATTTGGGCCATTTTCTGGAAAATTGGCGGGCTTTGATTAAAATGATTTTATGTGAACCACTTTTTGGGAAAATAACGAAGTATTATTTTTGGGATAAAATGGGATTTTGGCGTGCGTTGAAAAATAATCATTTTTTGAGAAGATGATGTTTTGGGTCTAATGCATATTTCATCATATGCATGCCTAATTGTTGGTTGCATTAATATATTTTTTTATCTCGTGGGTTGTTTGGAATGTTACTTACTAAGATTCACATCTCATGTGGGATTCCTTACCCTGCGGTACCGTTTTATGGCATCGCAGATTTTGATGCAGACGATGCTGATGTTGAGTATGAGGATTTGGCTCCACCGGATGAGTTATTTGGGATTTGTTTCCCGCTTGTTAAATTATGTATTTTGGTATTATTATGTTTTTATGGGATAACTATATTTCTCTCCCTTCGAAGACCTAGTTCTAACTCTCTCCCTCCCTGAATCCCTTCGACCCTAGGCCACTCTTCCCCTCCCTCCCTTCGAAGACCCAGACCCAACTCTCCCTCTCCCTGAATCCCTTTGAACCCCAGACCAAACTCTCCCCCTCCTTGAATCCCTTCGTACTCTCCCTCCCTTCAAACTTTCCTACCCTTCGTAAATATTTTTTCATATTTTGGGTGCCATGTATGCATTCGACCTCATGTTAGTTAATTATCATGTTGCACTATTTTTTCACCCTCTGCATTTCTTGAAGTGGATTTAATTACGAGCTAGCTAGGAATTAAATTAAAATGGACTGCATGTGCAGGCTAGTCAAGAGCGCCATGAAAATTCTTTATTGAAATTAGAAATGGATAAACTTCAAGATGAAAACAAAGCCATGAGGGAGCAAATAAACAAAGCTTTTGCTCCAACTGCGACACAGCCACCACAAGCCGAGATGCATCAGTGACCACGGAGGAACAACAGCTAAGAATCGAAAATACCAAACTCAAGGCCAATGTTTGAAAAAATAAACACTCACAAGAAAAAAAAAAACCGTTTTTCAATTATTTGATATGCACATACCACTATAATTTTAATTAGCACAAAACTTCTACAATAAATAGATACATATTTCGTCAAGTGCCTCCATTTTGTCAACATTGTTCCTAAAACAAGAACTCCCCATAAATCATGAAGAGAGAGCTCGAGAAGAAGACCATTGAAGACCACAAAGCCGAAGACGAGCTCGAGAAGAAGACCATTGAAGAGACAGCACCAACGCCAGACTCAGTTCCATATGAAGAGAAAAGCATGGCTCTGGTTGTCTTTCTATTTCCATTGGTTTTTTAGTATTTATTTTATTTTTTATATAGCGGCTGACATGGCACCGCCGACTCCCCGTGGTTACCATCTGGCAACTATACCCAGAAGAACTGTTTCTTAAAAATATAGCTGCTCTTTGAGCCATCTTCTAGTTACAATCTATTAAAACTTCAACTTTAGGATTTTATCAGTTCATCTGACACCACTTAGAAGGACAACGGCAAAAATACATGAGAAAAAAACTTATTTTATTTTTATTCATATGAAGTAAAAATGCACTCTCAAGATTCTGAGCATATTTATGTTCACTTTTATATAATAAAGTCCCATATTCCCATAACAGGGGTCGGGAGAGAATTCACATTCTCATGGACATCTTCTCATGGACATCTAGGCTCTCTTAACTTAACACTTCCAAATAATAGGGGTGGGTGACAAGGCCCCACCCCCCATCTGCCCGCCTTCCATCGTCCGACCCTTGTCTAGGTGGAGCAAAGGCCTTGTCCATCATATGCCAGCAGCAAGGCAACCAACCGCATCTGGGAGCCCAACGGGGAAAAGGGCAGGCTGGGGCCATGCCTTCCTACATAACCCATTGTTCGTCCACTTCATATAAATATATATAATTATATATATAATGAAATGATATCATTTTGTGTCTCGGGGGTATCCCCAATAAGGCATCGTTTTATTAAGGGTTAATTCCTTCTTGTCTCGAACCACCCTCTATCTCTCTCACTCTCTCAAACCTCTCTCTCTCTCTCTCTCACTGTCTCTCACTCTACTCTCAAGTCTCAACCTCTCTCTCTTGCAGTCACGTCTCCATTCGCAACTCACGTCGTAATTGAGCACCAAACCTCCTTCTCTCTCCATCTCTGTAAGTATTCTGAAATCCTAGTCTCAAATTTTTTATTATTTATTTTTGCAATAGATTGGACTATAGAGGATGGAATTGTTCATTAAATTTGGAGGATGAGATTGTGTTTTGTTTGCTGTGGAGGATTGAATTCTGTATAATATGTATATTGAATTATTTGAATCATTGATTGGAATTGATTAGGGTTTTAATCCAAAATTCTAATTTATGTTAGGGTTTCTAATTGAAACCCTAAATTAGGTTAGGGGCTTATATTAAAACCCCTAACCTAGTTTTATTTAAAGGTTTTAATGTGGGGTTTCAATTTTATTATGGAGTTTCAAAACCGAAACCTCAAGTAATTTTGGAGTTTCAATTTTGAAACCCCAAACTGTGGGGCCCCACCCCCTGCGGCAAAATTAGGAGGGCAAGAACCTCCCCCCCTCCCATGTACAGGGCAAGGGCAAGATAAGGCCTACCAAACAGGGAAACGTAATTTTGGGACCTAATTATACTATGAAATGTGTTTACGTGTATATACATGTAAGTATCTATCAAGATTTCATGTGTGTATATATATATATGTGTATATATATATCGATTGAGATTTTCTACCATTTTTACGTGTATAATATATGTGTATCATTGATTTGTTGATAATTAAGAGATAATAAATTACGGTAAATAATATTTTTTGATAAACTTACCGAACAACCATACTTATTTTAGGTTTTGAGGGTAATGCAAGTGGAGCCCATAAAATAACTAATTTGGCTTAAAATCAGACTACATTGGATTAACATCATCCAATTTTTGAGCTGCAGTAAAATAGACGAAATCAACAAATTTAGCTTGCACTGTAGCAAGATCATCTTATTTTCTTATGATTATTTCACCCCAACCAAATCTACTTTCTTCCATCTCCATTGTAATTTCTTTCCCATGCATTTTACCTTTCCCACATCGTTTGGTTTCCTTACATTTATCGCTTGCAAAATCTCTTGTCATGATGCGAGCAATAGTATTAACAGCCGAAAAGGAAGAAAGTGGAAGAGATGAAATGAGACGTTTTAGTTTAAATGAAACAATGTGTTTCATGTCAAGGGACAAATGTAGTGAGCGTTTTACGTTTTGATTGTTGCGTTTTATACATATTATAAATGGTGCATTTTGAGTTCTTGTAATAAGCATGTCCCCAAGTGTATATAAGTGAGCAAATGCTTGTGGATTGATTGTCTAAAAAATTCTTGCCAAGAATGCAAATCTAATTCTTGGTTCTTTCTTGTATTTTCTTGTTCATTCTTTCTTGAGTTTGTTCATTTTATTTTCTCGTTCTTCTCTGAAGCCATTGGGAGTGGAATTTAGACCTTGACAATTGGTATCAGAGAGGCTAATCCTCTCATGGCTAAAGGCACTCGAGCAGCAGCTCTAAAGTTACAGCATGAAGGGATGCAAAGACAGCTAGAAGTGGTTCATAAGAAGTTAGAAGATCATCAACAGGCCATCCATGGCATCACTAAAAGGTTATATCAACTAACTAACTAATATGATTAGATCCTTACTTGGAAGTAGACAAGTTCATTCGATTGAAGAGGAAATTCATAACCCAAGGTAGTATGTCATGAAGAGAGTGGCTTTATGCCAAGGAGGTGCATCTGAATTTTCCACATTTTGATGGGAACAATCCAACTGGTTGGATCTTTAAAGCCACTCAGTATTTCGACTTCCATCAAATGTCTTCCAACCAAAGGCTTTTAATGGCTTCTTATCGTATGGAAGGAGAGGCTTTAGTTTGGTATCAACATGCATTGGATTGTGACCAATTTACAGGGTGGAATTCATTTGTGAAAAGTTGCAGATTAGATTTGGGCCAACAGATTATGATGACCCTATAGAGGCATTAACTCACCTTAAACAGACTTCATTTGTGAGTTCTTATAAGTCTCAGTTTGAGGATTGTCAAATAGGTTGAAAGGATTATTTGAGAGGCACAAACTTAGTTGTTTCTTGAGTGAATAAGGATGAGATTCGTCTCCTTGTACAAATGCTCAATTCTATCAACCTTAGAGCAACATTTGGATTGGCAAAAATCCAAAAGGAATATATTTTGACATTAAGGACTTGGAGGCAGAATAAGGCTACTGTTGAGAAGGGATCTTTTGAGACAATTGGTGAAGATAGTGGTAAGGTGCAAATGAGTAATGTTCCAACCAAAAGAATATTTTCTAAAAATGGAACCTATCCCATGTATGTAAGTGACTTGAAGTATATTTTTCAACGAGAGAATTCCGTGGAAAGGGAGGTAGAATAAGAAAAGTGTGTTGAGCCAGTGCAGATCTATGATGAAGGGCGGAAGTATAGTGGAGAATATTTGAAAATTTGAATTCATGACATCTCTGGTTTTCCTAGCAATAATGCTATAAGACTGCTTGGGAAGATTGGATCTTTTTCGGTAGAGATCCTAGTGGATTCAAGAAGTACTCATAATTTCTTAGATCATTAGCGGTTGAAGCAGCTAAACTAAGAATTCATAAAGAGTTTGCAAGTCAAAGTGGCCAAGGGTGATAAGATTCTGAGTCAAGGGAAGTGTGAAGAAGTTGTCAAAACTCAAGGAACCAAATTCTTAGTTCCTTACCATGTGCTTACTCTTGGAGGGTTTGACATTGTCCTTGGTTTGCAGTGGTTGAAGACTTTAAGTCCCACCAATTGAGACTTTACAAACATGACTATGCAGTTTGTAGTGGAGGGAAGTAATATGATGACTCTAAAGGGCTTTAAGGCTAAAAACATATCAATGGAAGCCACTGGAAAACATTTAAAATCCTCCTCTGTGAGGAAACATGCATGGTTATTGTAGTTAGTAAAAGTAGAAAATAGTAAGAATTGGGATGAAGTGCAGACTGAAGTGACAGAGGTGCTTCAGGAGTTTCAAGGTGTTTTTAAGGAACCAATGGGAGTTCACCAAGATCATTTGACCACCATATTGTATTGAAAGAAGAGATTGTTCCTATATCAATGAGACCTTATAGATATCCCCACTATCATAAAACCAAGATTGAGAAGATTGTACAAGACTTGTTGAACAATGGGGTTATAAGCCAAAGCCAAAGTCCATTCTCTTCACCAATTTTATTAGTCAAGAAGGCTAATAGAAGGTGGAGAATGTACGTGGATTATAGAGCTTTGAATCAAGAAACCATTAAAGACAAATTTCTCATACCTGTCATTGATGAGTTACTTGATGAACTCTATGGTGCTAAGGTTTTTTCTAAGTTTTATTTACTATCAGGCTATCATCAAATCAGAGCGAGAAAGGAGGACATCTCCAAAATAGCATTTAAAGTTCATGAAGGCCACTATGAGTTCTTAGTGATGCTAGTTGGACTTACAAATGCACCTTTTACATTCCAATTGTTGATTTATGAGGTATTTAAACCCTTTCTCAGGAAGTTTGTTTTTATTTTTTTTCGATGACATTTTGGTTTATAGCCAAAACTTTTTTGCTCATGTAATGTAATCTATATGAGATCACTATTGACAATCTTAGAACATCATAGTTTATATGCTAAGATGTCAAAATGTAGGTTTGAAGTGAAGGAAGTTGATATTTGGGCCAAATTATTTATGGTTAAGGGGGTCCAGCAAAGACTTTCTCAATGCTGGAATGGCCTAGTCATAATACTTTAAAGTCATTGAGAGGTTTATTAGGTCTTACAAGATACTGTAGAAAGTTTGTAAGACACTATAGAATACTAGCAGCCCCATTAACTATGCTATTGAAGAAGAATGCATTTGTATGGTCTGAAGAAGCTATAAAAGCCTTTCTAGAGTTGAAGAAAGTTGTTAGTCAACCTCATGTCTTAAGGCTGCCTAACTTTTCTAAGGGTTTTGCAATTGAGTGATGTATTTGGGGGAGGACTTGGAGTTGTGCTTATGCAAGAGGGCCAACCTATAGCATTTTTCAGTAAGGCTTTGAAGGGAAAGACATTAATGCTATCAACATATGAGAATGAATTGTTGGCATTGGTCTTTGCATTGAGCAAGTGGAAACCTTACTTGCTTGGTCAGACTTTCAAAGTCAAAATTGACCAGTAAGCACTTAAATATCTCTTAGAGCACAAAGCAGACACTAAAGCACAATAAAGTGGATTTCAAAATTGATGGGCAGTGATTTCAGAATAGAGTATAAAAGGGGGAGAGATAACAAGGTAGCAAATGCTTGTCCAGGAAGGTGGAGGAAGAGGAAGTCGTTGTAGCGCTAATTTCTTTCCCTACACCAGTATGGATAGAGGAGTTAAAACATAAGTATTGTCCAACAAAATATATGATATTGTTTCTCAACTGCAATAGGGAGGAGAGGGACCTAAGGGCTTCTCTCTACAACAAGGATTGTTATTGAGGAAAGGGAAGTTGGTGGTAGTGCCCTTGTCGCCTTTTAAAACTAAGATATTGCAGTACATTCACCATAACCCATAAGCAAGACATGTGAGCTACTAGAAAATACTGCAAAGAGCTAAAATGGATTTTTATTAGGAGGGAATGCATAGGGATATTAAGAAGATGGTAAGAGAGTGTGGCATATGTCAGGCCAATAAGCATGAGACTCTTCACCCAACTGGGTTACTGCAACCATTGTAATTTTTCTATCCCCAATTCACCTTGGTTGGACATCTCAATGAATTTTATGGAGGGTCTACCACTGTCAAATGGAATGAGTGTGATCTTCTTACTTGTGGACAAATTGACAAAATTTACATATTTTCTTCCCATCTCTCATCCATTTACAGCAAGCAAGGTGGCTTAGATTCCTCTTTTGGAGTTTTAAGCTTCATAGTATGCCTAAGACAATTGTCTTGGATAGAGATCCAGTGTTCACTAGTTCCTTTTAGAAGGAACTATTCCAATTAGATGGAACTTCACTAGCATTTAGTTCAGCTTATCATCTGCAGTTAGATGGCCAGACTGAGGCTTTGAACAAGCTCCTAGAAGAGTACTTAAGATGTTTTAATGGCAAAAAACTAAAGAAGAGGAGCAACTAGATTCCTATTGCAAAATGGTGTTACAACACCATTGCTCATTTTTCTATTGTGGTCTCTCCATTTGAAGCTCTTTATGTCTATTCCCCTCCCAAATTGTCATATACATTCCTGGAACTACAACTAATGTAGTAGAAATCTTGAGAGCAGCTCTTGTCTCTTTTAAAAGAAAATTTACAAAAGG
This sequence comes from Cyclocarya paliurus, assembly GCA_029856935.1. Classification (NCBI taxonomy): domain Eukaryota; kingdom Viridiplantae; phylum Streptophyta; class Magnoliopsida; order Fagales; family Juglandaceae; genus Cyclocarya; species Cyclocarya paliurus. The sequence goes on along the minus strand of CM056950.1, from coordinate 33,836,252 downwards.
CCCAACATAAGATAAAACTGTTTGCTGACAAAAAGAGGACTGAAAGATCTTTTGAAGTGGGTGATTCAGTATCCTTGAGGTTGCAGCCTTACAGACAAAAGATAGTGGTAATGAGGCATAGCTTGAAATTAGCCCCAAGGTACTAAGGTCCTTTCCAAACTGCTGTAAGAATTGGAACAATGACATATAGATTGAATTCATCTTTTAGTTTTAAAATTCACCCAGCTTTTCAAGTGTCTTATTTAAAGAAAAAATTGAGTGAACAAATCTCACTATAACAAATAGTGGTTTTTGGGACATAATTTTTTTTTTTCCACGAATCCAATTTGGTTGCAAATAATTACTGTTTGCTATCAAATTCATGTGGTCAAAAAAAGTTGGTTGCAAATAATTATTGGTTGTTACCAAATTCATGTTTTATAGTGTCTCTCCTCTGTCTACATTACCACCATTGGGTCATAAAGGTAGTATTCAACCTGAACACGAGACTACCCTTGAGAGAAGAATGAGAAGAGTGGGGAACTATGAATCTACTCAAGTTTTGATTAAATGGCTTGGAGCACCAATGGAAGACAATTTGTGGGAGTCTCTTTGAAAGTTGCATAGCATATACCTTCACCTTGTGGGCAAAGTCCTTTAATGAGAGGGGGCACTGTAGGAGATTCTGGTATTGCATAGGCCAGAACTAAAATGAAACTAGTTCATTAACTCATCTAAATCATGAACATGGACTTATTTTAGTGGCTAGAGTACTGAGTTTGTAAAAAAGATAGCTTGATAGAATTTTAGTTATTACCATTAGATTCTCCAAAAATCATTTAATTAGAATGAACTATATAACTGTTATATTATTAAATATAACACAATTAGAGAAGTGCACGTTATAAAATTATGACAATTAAATAAAAATATGACTGTTGATTAAAAAATAAAATGTGACCAGTAGCTAGATTTGTAAAATATGACGAAAAAGATATTTAATAAGAAAGTAATAAAGAGATTAAAAAAATATTTTATTATTATAAAGAGTTTAAATAAATAATTTAATCTAGGATTAACTTTTGAGCACGAACAAAAGGAAAAAGTGAGATATAATTAATCGAAGTTTGGCTAAAGAGATAGAGAGGCTGATGCTAATGCTCTAAGAATGTGGGGGAATACATACAAGTGTTTAATTAATTAATTGACCTCAAAGCTAAACCCAACCTATACGCATGCACAGACGTACTGTAGCATGAATATGAGTTCTCCAATCTAAACATAGTACAAATATGTACCAAATCATGGAACTATTCCTAGCGCGCAGAGGCTACACCTGATTGATTACTTTAACGATGGAGTGATGATATTGGCAAGACAATGGAGGAGGAGCTCACACAAAGATGGGGTACGTTGAATCTTCTTGAGGAAGGACAACAAGAACTGCTCCTGCCCGAGGAAGAAGTTTTGAATACCAATCTCAGAGGCAGTAACTGCCTATTTGCTTGCATTTTAAATGATAGAAATGCAAATCGCGAGGCCTTCAAGTTGACCATGGCAAAGGTGTGGAACCTCATAGGTTGGTTAACCTTTAAAGATTTAGATCCAAACAAATTCCTCCTGGAATTCCAGTTGCTGTCAGATAAGAAAAAAGTTCTCCAGGGGAGGCCCTGGTCTTTCGATCGCCACATAATTTGCCTAAAGGAGTTCGAAGGGGAACTGTCATCAAACAAGGTCTCTTTTACAATAGAGCCTTTCTGGGTTCAAGTGCACAACCTTCCTTTTGCGGGAATGAATGAGCAGCTGGGAAAGAAGATAGGGGGAGCCATAAGAAAGGTTCATGCAGTGGAAGTAGACGAACAAGGATGTAGTTGGGGGAGTTACCTGAGAATCAGAGTGGAAGTAAACGTTACAAAACCCCTGCTACGAGGTAGGATGATAAACCTGGGTGGGAAGCAATGCTAGACTTTCTTCAAATATGAACGACTCACCAACTTTTGTTTCAAGTGTGGGCTCTTGAAGCATGCAAACGGGAAATGTCCAGGCTTCAACTTGTGTATTCAGGCCAAAGAACAGTTCGGGCACTAGATGACAGCAACTACTGGGTTCGCTCAACCTGCCTCAAGGAAGAAATACGGGGGATTTTCAGAATTCCCATCGGAAAGGCCTTCCCGGCAGGAGCACTCAGAGGTTGCCGGGGATGGGAATACGGTGGTTGAGAAGTCACCATCAACAGCAGAGGCCGAGTCCTCATGTCAGTACGACTCAGCTAGGCAAAAGGAGCCACCTACGGGGCAAGCTCACTCATGTCAGAACAACAGGAAAACAGTAGATCATCTGAGCAGATCCCTAGTCTAGTGAAGATGTCCGAAGATCCCCTAAGTTTCGGGATATCTACTGCACCACATGAGGTTAGTATCAAAAGTCAAATATTTCCTTTTCTTATGAAAAACAACAGTAGGCCAGCTGAGCACAGTTTCACCAACAACTGCCCTGACTCAAACAAGCCAAATTCCCACTTTTTAAAACCCCCCATCGAGGCAACCTCACACTTACCCACCCTACGGAACAAGTGGAAAAGGAAAGCCAGGGAGCAAGTCCCAATCCTCTCGGACATTACCAATTCCCTCCATGCCCCTCCTTATTCCCAAAGGGCGAAACAGCCTGCCTCAGTTATGGAAACCAGGTCAAGTTCACATGGCCTTAAAAAACAAAAAATCATCCTTAAACCTGCAAGGAGACTAACTCAGGACCTCAAGGTAGAGGCTGCCCAGCAACCCCACCATTCATCATGAATGTCATAAGTTGGAATTGTCGGGGGCTTGGGAACCCCCAAACAATTCATGAACTTCACAAGATGGTGAAGTAAAAGATCCCACACGTGGTTTTCCTCGTAGAAACCAAGTGCAACAGTAATAAGATGGAAAAGATCCGGGTTAAATTGGGGTTTGATAACTGTTTCAGTATTAACACCAAGGGCAGGTGTAACATCCCGGATTTTAGTGTATTTTTAATGAAGGTTTATTTTAATTATTTTTTGGGTAATTATCTTGTTTTAATATTTTAGATGTTTCATCTTATTATTTTATTGGACTTTCCTTTTTTTATTATTAATTATTATTTTTGAAGTTTTAGAATATTATTTTAGAATATTTTAAATGGTGAAAATTATTCTTATTGGGCTTTCTTATTGTTAATTATTGTTTTGGATTTAAATTGATTTTTAATTTAAATTGGTTTGTTTGTGGGTTTTAAAATTATTATTATTTTAATTAAAGCATTTCACTACGTTTGATTAATTTTAGTTAGTGATCTGTAATTTATTTATTCTTTAGTTTAAAAGATATTTTTGTCAGAGTTTAATATTTTACTGTAGTTAATTTTGAGTTAAACTGATTTATTTATTTTTACTGTTTTAATTAAACATTTCATTGAGTTTGAATTATTTTATTTATCTAGTAGTTTTAAAATCGTTTTCGTTGGATCACTTTCGAAATCCAAGTTGAAAGGACTGGATCTCCTTTTTCTTCTTCCTCTTTTTCTTTTTCTCTTTTTTCTTTTTCTTTTCTTCTTTTTCTTCTTTCCTTTCTCTCTCCCCGTGCCCCAACCCGACCCAGCAGCCTTTTCTCTCTCTCATCTCTCTCGCTCAATCGGGTCCACCGCCCCTGCACCGCCGCCGGCCGGCGGTGGTCGACACCGCCGGTACCACCGGCTTCCCCGTGCGCCGGCGAGCCACCCCTCCAAATTCCAGCCGACGCCGCGCCGCCGTTAGCCTCCGGAAGCCGTGCGAAGCCGCGGCGTTCCTTCGCCCATTCCGCCGCCGTCCGGCCACCAGCTCCTAGCCACATCACCACCGGCCCATTTCCGTCCTAACCGACCCAACCCCAGCTCCGATCCGTCGCCGGAGCCACCCCATCGAACACCCTCTCCGATTTACACTTCATGGCTTTCCACCGCCGTTTCGGCCGCCACCCACGGCCAACCATCACCACCATTAGATTCCCCACCTCCCATAGGCCCTACCCTATTGTTCTCAAGTCTTCGTTTGGCCTCGGGTGATTTTGGATTTCATTGTGTATTTCGACCACAGTGTATTTTTACACTGTGGTGTTGCTGTTTTGGCGCTTCCAGTTCTTCCGTGATCCTCCATAAATTATTTTAAAGCACTGTAAGTATTTTTCCAAAAGACGTTTAAGATTTAAATATATTTTTACAATGACCTGTTTTATAAACTGTGAATTGGTTATCTAATAGACTGTGTTGGTTATTGGAAAATGGTTGGTAACTGTTGGTTATCGGTTTTTAGTCATTTTCATGGCATTGTGCACGCATGCGTAGGTGTGTATATTTTTAGAAACTGTGTTTTGTAAAAAAGGGCTTTTCGGGTGTGTGTGTATCACTCCCAAGCCGAGATGGGTTATTATCTCGGTGGAGCCCCTCTGGGCACTCGGGAGCGGAATATACTGAGTGTCGTCCCCTGGAGCTGCTGCTCGGGACTTGGACGGGATGGTAGCGCTCTCAATCCGACTCCGTGATCTCTCGTGCTGGCGGAGATCAGAGGATGCTTGGCTATGTACGCGGTGGACGTGGAACTGGGCATCACTCGTGTTGTATCATTTGCATAGTCGCTACCTGTGGAGTGACGAAGGGAGCCAGGGTATGTGGATGGTCCTTAGGGGAGGCCATGGTGCATACGGATTAAAATTGGAATAAAAGTAACTATTCCTGGTTAATAATTGTGCCAAATGGTGATTTTTGACGTGCGTGGAAAAAACTTGTGATTTTCGAGAAATTGTGTTCTTCTCGGATTTTGCACTTGGGTCATCATGTGCATGCATAGTGGTTGTTGTATTTTTTATATTTGTTATCTTGGAGTACTTTTAGGTTTTACTTACCTGTGGTACCATTTATTGGTACTGCAGATTTTAATGCAGGCTTTGCAGAGGCTGAGCCCGAGGATGCGACTCCGCCTGAGGAGTGGGGACATTTGGCTATATTTTTATTTGGTATTTTTATTTTTATTTGATGTCGTTTTATAAACAAGAAAATTGTATTATGTTGACTTATGGATTTCTGTATTATTTTTGTATTGTATTAAATTCTGGTACTTAGTTATCTGACTTAACCTTTCCACTGCGTTTTACTTTGTACACGTGTTGCATTTCACAGACTTGGCACGTGTCGTTGGGGTGCGTGACCGTGTTGTCATCATCCCGGGTGTCTCGATTTTCGTGCTGTCCGTACATGGAAATCGGGGGCGCCACAGGTGGTATCAGAGCAGTTCGTCTCTGGGTAAAGCCACATGTCCCTTAGGTGCAGTACCAGAAAGTTTTAAAATTGTGATTTAAAATTATTTGATTTGAAGTATGTTATTTTTTTAATGGTTTTAATTTACTATTTGTTGTTACTTTGTTGGTTTCATCTATTTTGTTGAAGGTTAATTTGTTTTAATTGTTTTATTCTGTGGTTGGTTATTTTATTTGTTTTAATTATTTATTGTGTACTTCTTCATTGATTTATTCATTTATCGCATGTCCTTTTATTTATGGAATTTTATTTTATTTGTAAGATTTTGCTTTGTTTTGATTTTATGTTGTTTGAGGTATGTTACTTTAAATGTTTTAATTTATTGAATGTTGTTACACTTGGTTGGTTGATATTCTATTTTAGTTAATGGCATTCTGTTGTGTTTTAATCTATTTTTTTCATACTTAGATTTTAATCCGTTTGAGTTGAAAAGTGGGTTAAGGGCTATGTTATGACAGGAAGATGGTACGACTGTGAATGTCATTGTTAAGCTTGAATATTTAGTGTAGTAGGCCTGAACTTTTAGCGATTGGTAGGTTTTAATATCAAGACTCGAAGGGAACGACATGGTTTAGGTGAACTCTATGGAGTAGGAACTCAAGTTGCAGCTAAGGTGGGAATAGGTTTAGTTCGCCTAGGATACTTGAGATCTTAAGTTCCATAGGATTAATTGTTGAGTCTAGGGAGTAAGAGGTCATAAGTTCAACGAATTTCGAGGATAGACTTATGAGAAGTTATCTAGGGTTTGAGGTCCTATAGTTTCTAGGAAATAAGTTTATAGGATCTAAGGTGGTAGGTTCAACAAGCACTTGAGGGATTAATTAAATTAGAAGTTTTAGATTTTTGCCGACTCTGTTAAGCGCTTTGGTATTATTTGGGGTTTTAGAATTTTGCAAGGTTTGTAAGGTGAGTGCTTTAGATTTAAGGTTATCGAATTTGAGGACTTCAGGAAGTGATTCTTTTGGGTTTAAGGTTTTAGAATTATAGATTTGAAGGATTGATTTGTAATAAGATTTAAGTTTTTAATTCCTCGAGTTAGGTGTGCTAGCTTGATTTATTTTGGAGATTGACTAGTCGGTGATCATTATAATGAGGTTGATCAGAGTTTAGTTATTAATATAAGAATTTTTTATGAGAATATTTCTTTGGAGATGGAAGGTAATGATCTAGCTTGAGTATTTTCTTGAGGATTGTAGATTTGGATTGAATTCGGGAAAATGATTGTTTTTAGCTTGAGGTTACAATAGTAGGTCTAAGATTTGATCCATATCAATTTTAAGGATAAAGATGGTGTTGATTTAAGAAATAATTCTTGTTGATTTTGAGGATATAGGTCTAGATGATGGAAATAGTAGTGATAGATCACTTGCACGTTGGAGGAATATTGATTCTAGCTAAGGATGCACGAGATCGACGCGTAACAGTTGTGAGTTGTAGGGATTTCGGAGAGTACAGGTTCTAGTCTCATTCTTGGCTTGGAAGAAATAGTTCTGGTAGGTATTGTTAAGGAGTCGTTACGACAGTATTAAGTTCAAGAGTTTTGGTGAGTTGATCGAAGAGTACAGTCGAAGCAAGTTATTCGATGGAATGATGATTGGCATTAATTATTGTGATTACCTAAAGGAATTAATTGTGACTTGAGGTCACATAAAAATTTAAATTTTTGAGACTATACTTTCCTTTGGAATGGAGCGTCAAGTTAGGTGAGCTAAGGACATTGTTCTTGGACTTAAAGAAAGATTGATGAATCTTGGAAGTTGAACCTAGGCATCAACGGTGGATAGCATAATCAAGTATGAGAGTTAATAAAGCATTAGGATCCTTGGATGTTGTGCAATAGTTTTTGGTGGATTGAAGGGTTGAGCAGTATGACTTTTCTTGAGGTTTATTAGTGCTGTGCTAGTGAATGAGCTAGTTGTGCTAGTACTAGTTTATGGGAGTAGAAGTAGGTGGGCGAGTTACCAAGAAGGTTTCGGCGATGTTTTAGTGAAGTTAAGGGTAGTTCTTGATGAGTTAGTCACCGCTAGATTAGGTGATATTTAGAACTTAGTTGTTAAACTTTCGGGTTTAGTTTGTCGGGTAGAATTTATAGATGCTCTTACTGGTTGGCTGGTAGGGATTTTAGTCTTTTAAGATAAGTTCTTATCGAAGTTGAGCGGGTGTAATTGGGATTCTAAGGTTGATTAATATTGATTTTGGAAGAGGGTATTTTCTACCAATTGTGGTAAGAGTTTTTTTTGGTTAGTAGGTTTGGAGCTACCTTGTACTCAGTGGTGTTGTTTTGTGAGGACATATGTTTTTGGTATGTAGTGATTATCAAAGTGCACAGCAGGAGCATGGTACTTGGGTTGTAATTAGGAATTTAAAATTTTGTGTTGATTTTGAGGAATTAGTGATGATTGGGAATTTTGAGAAGATACCTGTAACTGGAGATTAATTATTGCGTATGTAATTTCGTTATTAATGGTTAATTTTTGGAAGTGGCCGCTAGGTTACTAAAGCGTATTATTAAACGAAGGTTTGGAAGTTTAATCGTAGGAACCAATAGAGGTTAGTTCAGATTATCAATTGGAGCTAGTAATTATTGGAATTCCTTGGGTGTTGTGTCAAGGTTTGTGGATATTGAGATCTTGGTTTACCTGGCCGCTCTGGGAGTGATAATCGTGATATGCCTTTGGGAGAATGTGCAGACCGCCTTTGTGTTGAGATGAAATTGGTGAGAATATACTAATTGGGCCAAGTTAATAAAAGAGATGTTATGGCGGAAGAGTAAGGTTGTCAGAAAAGTTATGCGGAATCAAGGAGAAGAGACTTGTCTTTTGAGGAAGGTGATTGAGTTTACCTTAAAGTCCCTCCTATGAAAGTCGTTAAGTGCTTTGGTAAGAGAGAAAAACTTAGCCCAAGATTTGTAGGGCATTTTCAGATGTTGGAGTTGAATGGGGTCGTTGCTTACTTGTTTGCTTTGCTAGAGTATTTTGGAAAAGTTCTTGAGGTGTTCCATATGTCCTCATTGAAAAAAAGTTTTGGTCAGCAAGAGGTGCGCTTTGTCGACCCAAGACGCATCGAACTTCAGTCTGACCTTACTTAGGAGGTTGCCCTAATGCCAATTGTAAATTGGAAGGAGTAAAGGTTAAGAACTTAGTCGATACATTTGGAGAAGGTAGCTTGGGGTGATCTACTGGTTTAAGATTTCTCTTGGAAAAGAAAAGCAAATATGATGGAACAATATCAGCAATCGTTCGATTGATCGGCGGTATGTCTTTTAAGACTACTTTTAGTCGCATCTCATGCCTGTCTTTAGCATTGATTTTTGACCCTTCAATTTCGAGGACGAAATTTATTTTAAGAGGGGCAGATTGTAACATCCTGGATTTTAGTGTATTTTTAATGAAGGTTTATTTTAATTATTTATTGGGTAATTCTCTTGTTTTAATATTTTAGATGTTTCATCTTATTATTTTATTGGACTTTCCTTTTTTTTTTATTAATTATTATTTTTGAAGTTTTAGAATATTATTTTAGAATATTTTAAATGGTGAAAATTATTCTTATTGGGCTTTCTTATTGTTAATTATTGTTTTGGATTTAAATTGATCTTTAATTTAAATTGGTTTGTTTGTGGGTTTTAAAATTATTATTATTTTAATTAAAGCATTTCACTACGTTTGATTAATTTTAGTTAGTGATCTGTAATTTATTTATTCTTTAGTTTAAAAGATATTTTTGTCAGAGTTTAATATTTTACTGTAGTTAATTTTGAGTTAAACTGATTTATTTATTTTTACTGTTTTAATTAAGCATTTCATTGAGTTTGAATTATTTTATTTATCTAATAGTTTTAAAATCGTTTTCGTTGGATCACTTTCGAAACCCAAGTTGAAAGGACTGGATCTCCTTTTTCTTCTTCCTCTTTTTCTTTTTCTCTTTTTTCTTTTTCTTTTTTTCTTTTTCTTCTTTCCTTTCTCTCTCCCCGTGCCCCAACCTGACCCAGCAGCCTTTTCTCTCTCTCATCTCCCTCGCTCAATCGGGTCCACCGCCCCTGCACCGCCGCCGGCCGGCGGTGGTCGACACCGCCGATACCACCGGCTTCCCCGTGCGCCGGCGAGCCACCCCTCCAAATTCCAGCCGACGCCGCGCCGCCGTTAGCCTCCTGAAGGCGTGCGAAGCCGCGGCGTTCCTTCGCCCATTCCGCCGCCGTCCGGCCACCTTCGGCCACCAGCTCCTAGCCACATCACCACCGGCCCATTTCCGTCCTAACCGACCCAACCCCAGCTCCGATCCGTCGCCGGAGCCGCCCCATCGAACATCCTCTCCGATTTACACTTCTTGGCTTTCCACCGCCATTTCGGCCGCCACCCACCGCCAACCATCACCACTATTAGATTCCCTACCTCCCATAGGCCCTACCCTATCGTTCCCAAGTCTTCATTTGGCCTCGGGTGATTTTGGATTTCACTGTGTATTTCGGCCACAGTGTATTTTTACACTGTGGTGTTGCTGTTTTGGCGCTTCCAGTTCTTCCGTGATCCTCCATAAATTATTTTAAAGCACTGTAAATATTTCTCCAAAAGACTTTTAAGATTTAAATATATTTTTGCAATGACCTGTTTTATAAACTGTGAATTGGTTATCTGATAGACTGTGTTGGTTATGTGAAAATGGTTGGTAACTGTTGGTTATCGGTTTTTAGTCATTTTCATGGCATTATGCACGCATGCGTGGGTGTGTATATTTTTAGAAACTGTGTTTTGTAAAAAAGGGTTTTTCGGGTGTGTGTGTATCACCCCCAAGCCAAGATGGGTTATTATCTCGGTGGAGCTCCTCTGGGCACTCGGGAGCGGAATATACTGAGTGTCCTCCCCTGGAGCTGCTGCTCGGGACTTGGACGGGATGGTAGCGCTCTCAATCCGACTCCGTGATCTCTCGTGCTGGCGGAGATCAGAGGATGCTTGGCTATGTACGCGGTGGGCGCGGAACTGAGCATCACTCGTGTTGTATCACTCGCATAGTCGCTACCTGTGGAGTGACGAAGGGAGCCAGGGTATGTGGATGGTCCCTAGGGGAGGCAATGGTGCATACGGATTAAAATTGGAATAAAAGTAACTATTCCTGGTTAATAATTGTGCCAAATGGTGATTTTTGGCGTGCGTGGGAAAAACTTGTGATTTTCGAGAAATTGTGTTCTTCTCGGGTTTTGCACTTGGGTCATCATGTGCATGCATAGTAGTTGTTGTATTTTTTATATTTGTTATCTTGGAGTACTTTTGGGTTTTACTTACCTGTGGTACCATTTATTGGTACTGCAGATTTTAATGCAGGCTTTGCAGAGGCTGAGCCCGAGGATGCGGCTCCGCCTGAGGAGTGGGGACATTTGGCTATATTTTTATTTGGTATTTGTATTTTTATTTGATGTCGTTTTATAAACAAGAAAATTGTATTATGTTGACTTATGGATTTCTGTATTATTTTTGTATTGTATTAAATTCTGGTACTTAGTTATCTGACTTAACCTTTTCGCTGCGTTTTACTTTGTACACGTGTTGCATTTCACAGACTTGGCACGTGTCGTTGGGGTGCATGACCGTGTTGTCATCATCCCGGGTGTCTCGATTTTCGTGCTGTCCGTACATGGAAATCGGGGGCGCCACAGCAGGAGTGGTGGATTGGCCCTCCTCTGGAGACATTCTATGGACTTCCAAGTTACTTCTTACACCAGTTGGCACATATCAGGTTTACTAAAATCAAACAGTGATGACACTAGTGACTCGTTCGAAAATAAGCAGCCAAAAGGCTATCCCAAGTGTAGGAGCGTGTCGCGTAGTAATTAGGAATAAATGTCTAGATCGTCTCCACAGGGAAAGTGCTTAAAAATCAAACTCGTGTAAAATGGTGAAAATAGTTACAATGAGAGAATAAAAATAAAAATGATGATATGTGCAATGAATGTGGGAATGCAATGGAAATGAAAATTTACTAGTCATGGACTAGATTCATGTTTGTTGATTTTGAGTAGATGATGAAAAGTGAAAAAATTAAAATACAAAACAATAAATTAAAATTGCCGGAAATTAAATAACTGAAATGTAAATGGACAATAAAATTTAAATGACATAAAAGTAAATTGCAAAAAATTAAAGGTACAGAAAAATTAAATGACAGTAATTAAAATTGCAGGAAATTAAAAGTGCGAGGAAATTAAATGACGGTAATTTAAATTACAGGAAATTAAAAGTGCGAGGAAATTAAATGACGGTAATTTAAATTGCAGGAAATTAAAAGTGCGAGAAAATTAAATGACAGTAATTTAAATTGCAAGAAATTAAAATTGCGAGAAAAGTAAATGACAGTAATTTAAATTGCAGAAAATTAAAAGTGCGAGAAAATTAAATGACATTAATTTAAATTGCAAGAAATTAAAATTGCGAGAAAATTAAATGACAGTAATTTAAATTGCTAAAATTAAATGTGCGAGAAAATTAAATGACAGTAATTCGAAATTTAATAAAAACAAAAATTGTAAGGAAATAACTCGATATTTGGAAATGGAGACTGTGTTCTCCAACCCAAAAATCTGAACTTCCAATTAAAGTAAACTCTCAAAAATAAAATGGACTCTCAACATTTATTGAAAATTTACTCACTAAATAAACTCAAAACTGAAAATAAAGACTTACAAAAATAAAATTCACTGAGCCATACATTGAAACTGACTGATGAATAAATTACACGACATTAAAAATTGAACTCAGAAAAATAAAAATTGACTATAAAAATTCACTCACTATTTTTTTTCTGAATTTTGTTTAATTCTAAAATCACACTAAAAACATTCTAACTCACTGACACTCTAACACCACGACTGACTAACACTGACTCTCACTCTAACTTCAGACTCACCTCTAACTCCCTACTCCAGACACACTCTGACTTCTAACACTCCTGGCTCTCTCACTTCGTCGACGTACAAGCCTTATATAGGCATAAAAAAGGATCACTGTATTAACTTAGCCCGTGACCTCGTCCCCACTAACAAAAATATTCTGTTTGTCGCTGGTATGTCTTGTTCTTCACATGCAGTGCGATTCTTTCTTTTCTTTTCTTTTTTTCTTTATTGCTTGCGCCGAACTTTGTGGAGCTGCACCAAGTGATTCTTTATTTTTTTCTTTTTTTTCTTTTTTCTTCTTCCCTTTCCAGCCGAAGTGCACTGCCGTAGTCTCCTCCTTTCTTTTCTATTCTTTCTTTCTTTCTTTTTTTCTCTCTGTTTTTTTCTTCTTCCCGCATGCGTGCTGCGTTCCGTCTTCTCTCCGTGCGTATGGTCTTTTCTTTTTATTTTTGCTTTTCTGCATCTTGTACCTCTGGCATGTTGCAACGTTTACTGAGAGAGAGAGAAAACTGCAACCGAAACGTAGAGAGAGCAGCCGAGGTGTCTTCGGTCGTTCTCGGCAGTGTTGCACAGGAGGCGGTTTCGGTATGCATGGGGGCTTCCGTCGTGGCGGAGCCTTGGTCTCCGGCATGTTTTGGCGGTCAACGGAGATGCAGGGTGGCGTGGGAGAGTGCAGCGAGTCCGTCCGTGCTTCGGTAATGGAGGTTGGTGTTGCCGGTGCATGCGGTGGTGCTTCGTGGAGTTGGACGTGTATTTGGCCAGGCATGGTGGTGGAGAACTGGTCGTCGGCGTCGTCTGGAGCTGCTGGTGGCCGGCGGAAGAGCTGCTGTGCACGACGGCACTGTAGCTCGAAGCGCAGTGCGAGAGGTAGACGACGAACCGAACGACGTGCCGTTCGTGTCGAAACAGCATGTCGTCGGCTGCAAACGGCAGGCAATTCTCTCGTGCAAAACGACATGTCGTTTTGGCGACGGTCGTTTTGTGACCCTTCAGCAGACGGCATGTCGTTTAGTACCTGTAAAAATAAAAATAAATAAAATAAATAAAAAATAAATAAAAAATAAGTAATATATAATCAAAGAACGAACAACAAAAATAAATAAATAAAATAAATAAAAACTAAAAAAATATGTTGTGCAATTTAAATAAATATTGCCCAATTAAATCACAAGCTATACAATTAAGCATAAATTATACTTTTAATCAATTCAATTCATAACTTGGATTTATTGCCTCTTGATCATTTTTTCATCTAAAATCAACGATAAAATAATAAAATAATTAAGAATACATTGATTTTAAATGTATAAAATATGCAATAATGCAGCTCAATCAACTAGCTATCTGATAAGAGGCTTTTATGGGCACCCAAACTCTGCTAAAAGGAATGAAACCTGGCAACTTATCAAGGCTCTAAAGCCTGCCCTTAACACCCCCTGGTTATGCTTTGGTGACTTCAATGAGATCACTAGCTTAGATGAAAAGGTGGGAGGCACCAATAGACCATACATACACATAGTGAATTTCAAGAGGGCACTAGAACATTGTGATCTAAATGACTTAGGTTTCGAGGGTAACATGTTTACTTGGGCTAACAATAGAGAAGGGGTGCATTTCACTAAAGAAAGGATAGACAGAGCGTTTGGCAACTCTCACTAGATAAAGAAATATATGGACCACTCAGTTCAACATCTGCCAAATATTACCTCAAATCACAGACCTTTCCTTATTTCAATCCTGACCCAAGGCACCAGAATAAGAAAATGCAGGATTTTCAGGTATGAAGCAAGTTGGGGCAGAAAAGAGGGATGTGGGGATCTAATAAAACAGTTATGGGATCCCCTAACAGGACACCAGGATCAGCTGCAAAACACTTTAGTTGGCTTAAAAACCTACAAAGAAGGTCTGGAAAAGTGGAGTAGGGACCAGCATCATAGCTAAGAGGCCCTCTTGAGAGATAAAGTAGCCAAGCTCAACACTCTAAAAGAAACAAATGAGGGTCACTTATATGTTGACATTTGAGAACTACAAAAGGAAGTTGATTCAATGCTTGAGGCAGAAACTATTAAATGGCAACAAAGAACCAAGCAAAACTGGTTAAAGGAAGGAGACCAAAATACACGGTTTTTCCACCATTGTGCATCTCAAAGAAGGAAGCAAAATGCCATCACCAAGATCAAAATGGAGTTGGGTCAAGAATGTACTAGCCAACAAGAGATTAGCAAAGTTTTCCAAGATAGCTTCCAGGGTCTTTTCACATCCTCGAGCCCAACTGGCATTGCTAAGTGCACCTTTAACCTGTCTAAAATGATGACAGCAGCTAAGAATCTTTCTCTATCCTGTCCTTTCAATGAAACTGAAGTAAAGGAGGCTCTCTTTAGTATGAATCCACTAGGGTCCCCTGGCCCGGATGGATTCCTTGCCATATTTTATCAAGAACATTGGACAACAGTGGGCAATAGGGTCACCCAGGCAGCTCTGGAAGTCCTCAATGGTGGTAGCTGGACTAATGATTTGAATGTCACACACATTGCCCTGATCCCAAAGAAACACTCACCCTCACAGGTCACTGACTTCATACCCATAAGCCTCTGCAATGTTTTCTACAAAATCATTGCAAAGACCTTGGCCAATAGACTAAAAAGTGTTCTGCCAGAGCTCATCTCTCCCACACAAACTGCCTTTGTGCCTGGCCGGCTCATCACAGACAACATAACAGTGGCTTTCGAGCCTCTACACACCATGAAGACAAGATTAAAAGGTAGGAAGGGTTCATGGCCCTCAAACTCGATATGAGTAAAGCATACGATAGAATAGAATGGCCTTTCCTTAAATCTGTCCTGCAGAAGTTTGGTTTTGACAACCAATGGGTGGATCTTATAATGCAATGTGTTGGGACTGTCTCATACTCCCTTCTCATCAATGGTGTCCCTCAAAAGTGTTTCCAACCAACTAGAGGGCTCAGGCAAGGGGACCCCCTATCCCCTTACCTCTTTATCATGTGCAATGAGGTTCTTAGCTGTATGCTTAACTAGGCTGAACAATCTGGGATCCTCACTGGTTTACCCATCAGGAAGAAGAAACTATTTTTAAACCACTTATTCTTTGCAGATGATAGTATCCTTTTCTGCAAGGCCAACTCAATCGAGTGGAGTAGGCTACACTACCTGCTGGAATCCTATGAGTCAGCCTAGGGTCAAAGACTTAACAAGGAGAAGTCTTCAGTCTACTTCAGCAAGAATACACCAGAGGAATTAAAAGAGATCCTCACCAACATTGCGGGGATAAGAGGGACCAATTCCTATGAAAAATACTTAGGTTTACCAGCTTTGATTGGAAGATCCAGATCCCAATATTTTAAAAGTATTCTTGACAAGGTGCAGGCTAGAATAACAAACTGGAAAAACAAGTTCCTCTCCCAAGCAAGAAAATAGGTCCTTATAAAAGCCATTATTCAAGCCATTCCTGCGTATAGCATGGGGATTTTCAAGCCTCCAAGGCAGCTAATCCATGAGCTGAACAAACTGGTGAGAAACTTCTGGTGGGGTCAGAAAAACCAGGAGGCAAAAATCCACTGGGTTCACTGGAACCAGTTGAAGAGAGCAAAAAGTAAAGGAGGTCTTTGGCTTAGAGACTTTGGCAACTTCAATCAAGCCCTTCTTGCCAAACAAGGGTGGAGGCTAATCACAAACCCCGATTCTCTGGCAGCAAAGGTGCTCAAAGAAAAATACTTCCATAAAACAGATTTTCTAAATGCCAAATTAGGCCAGAACTCTTCCTTTCTCTGGCAAAGTTTTCTGGCAGCAAGAAATTTGCTTAAGGAAGGTTTGATGTGAAGAATAGGAGATGGGGAGACAGTTAGCATTTGGAAAGATAGATGGCTACCAAGGCAGAACTCTTTCAAACCACAAAATTCCCTCAGATTCATCCATGCTGACACTAAAGTCTCTTTCCTTATTGACAAACCAACAAATCAATGGAAAGAGGGCCTGATCTCAACCATGTTCACGAAGGAGGAAGCTGAGTTAATCAAAGGTTTACCGCTAAGTCCCTACCCTAGTCCAGATAAACTTCAATGGAGATGTACCACCTTTGGCCAATTCAGTGTTAAAAGTGCATATCATCTATTGACAGAATTGGATAACCAAAAGCAAGGTCAATCCTCAAACCCTCCTTCATCACAGGCCCCATGGACAAAACTCTAGAACCTGGACATTCCTAATGCTGCCAAATCTTTCCTCTTGAGAGCATGCCTTAACTCCCTACCTACCCGAGTCAATCTAGAGAGAAGAAAGAATACAGAAGACACTACTTGCCCCATTTGCAAGCTACACCCTGAAACTACTGAGCACATACTATGGGATTGCCTCTCTGTAAGAGATTCTTGGGCTCAAAGTACCAGGAAACTACAGAAGACTAGTCCCTTTTTCCACAAATTTGTAGACTTAGTAGATGGATTCATAGAAGCTCTAGACTAAGAGGACCTGATGATTTTTGCCATTACATCGTGGCTCATATGGAAAAGAAGGAATGACCTAGTTTTCAATGGTCTATTCACGCATCCAACTAATCTCACCCAGCAATCGAGACAAATGGTGGAGGAGTTATACCATATTTCTAAACAAAAGAGGCCTCCAACAAACACCTGCAAGCAGCCAACCAAATGGGAACCCCCACTAGAAGGCAGCCTGAAACTGAATTGGGATGCGTCCATAGATAAAGTATCTTGCCAGGTAGGAGTTGGTGCAATCCTCAGAGATTGGCAGGGCCGAGTTCTAGCCACCCTTAGAATGAAGCACGACCTTTATCCTGATCCCTTAACAGCAGAGGCCTACGCTGCTTTACAGGCTACTCTATTTTGTAAGTCTTTGGGATGCAAAGGCATTATTATGGAAGGTGACTCCTTGCAGGTTGTAACAGGTCTCCAGTCACCAATGGATGCAATCACATATGCAGGAAAGCTCATAGTAGATACCAGGCAAACTCTCGACTCCTTCACTTGCTGGTCTATAAGGCACACTATTAGAGCAAACAACTCGGCTGCTCATGCCTAAAGCAAAGATGCTTTACGCATCAGTGGTTGTACCACTTTTTGTGATTCAGTTTCAAACTGTATTCAGACTCTTGTTTAAGTATTAATACAAGTCTTGACAATTTCAAAAAAAAAAAAAAACTAAATAGATTATAACACACAAACTCAACTTAACATGACTACATGATATATGAATCCGACGTGAAAACAAAAATTACCAATCCATTTCAATATAAGCTTTAAGAAAATGACGTTTCACGTGCATGTGATGGAAAATTCAGACTGATGATTGTCTCTCGAGTTGTGGGTATAGATTTTCATGCATGTGGTCCGGCCGGTAGCAATATACGACCCGTCGTTGTTGCAACGTATTAGGCTCACTCAGCTAACGTACTGAACAATTGCTTTAATTTAACTCAATGATCATGAGATATCAGGACGCGGATGATTGGTAGTTTACGAACCTATATATTCCTCCACACCTACAGCCAACACCATATATATCAATCATTAAATCGGCTATAAAAATAGAAATAAACATGAGCAATTTAGAAAATAAATATTGTTATTATTATTATTATTATTATTATTATTTTAGGACTCATTTTATAATTAACCCACTAGTATGGTATATAGTGTTATTTCATTAAAAATTGTAAAATCTTCTTAATTTAAAGTTTACATATTTTTTTATGATTTAAATTTTACATAATTATAGAAATATCTTACTCACTAACTCGTATTAATTAATTACAAAGGATACGTGATGAGAATTGAAATGATTTTCAGAAACAAATAACAACTAAGATTCCAGAAGGAATTCTGGGTGAGTTTGAGGAAAGTGTGTAATAATTCATGGTTTTGGGAGATCAAGAATTTTCTACCAATTGTGGTGAGAGTTTTCTGGTTAGTAAGTGTTGAGCTACCTTGTACTCAACGGTGTTATGTTGTGATATAATTAAGGATTCAAACCTTGTGTTGATCTTAAGAAACTATAATTGGTGGTTTGAAAATTTGAGATGAGACTTGTAATTAAAGATTAAACTTTTGGTGGTGCAGATTTAGGATATGATTCTTGTTGATTTTGAGGGAATAGGTTTGGGTGATGGAAATGCTTATTAATGGTTAATTTTGGAAGTGGCTAATAGGTTACCAACTTGTGGAATACAAAGAAAGTTTGGAAGATAAGGCATAGGAGTTGATTGAGGTTAGCAGTTTATTGTGTGAAGATAATAATCATTGAAAATTATTGAATGTTGTAGTAATAGTTTTGTGGAAGTGGAGGTTTCGGATTACGTGGCTGCCTTAGGAGTACTACACGTGAGGTGTCATTGGGAGATTAATGAGAATATGATAGAATCGCCTATGGGAGTAGACTTGAGAGAACATTACTTATGCTTGTTTGGGAGTTTTTGATGGTATAATTTTCTTAAACATGTTCTGGGTTGTATCTTGTGACTGCCTTAACATTGATGTTTGACCTTGTAAATTTCAAGGATGAAATTTTATTTAAGGGGGGAGATTGTGATACCCCGTATTTTAGTGTATTTTAACTGAATGATTATTTTAATGAATTTAAATATTAGTTCTCTTGTTTTAAAATTTATTGAATTTCTCGTTGGTTTATTTTATGATTTTTAAGTTGTAAAAATTATTTTGTTATACTTTATTAATATTAATTATTGTTTTGCATTTAAATTTCTCTTAATTTAAATTAGTTGTTTGTGTGTTTTAAAATTATTATTATTAATGGATTTTATTATTATTTTATTTCAACTTTTCATTACGTTTGAATTATTTTATTAAACTTATCGTTTTAAAATTATTTTTGTTGGATCAATTTTGTGATCCAAGTTATAAGGATTGAATCTCATTTCTTTCCTCTTTATTTTTCTTTCTCCTCTTTTCTTTTTCTTGTTCTTTCTTTTTCTTCTCCCTCCCCTGCTTTCTTCCCGCGTGAGCCCCCTCTCTTTCTCTCCTTCAGCTAATTCTTCCTCCCCTAGTTGGCACCGCCGCGCGCCTCCACGTCTAACACCGCCCAGCCCACAACCTTCCCCTCCAGCCGGCGACCTCACCCATCCAATTTCATCTCTTTTGCCGGCATTTGTCCCCACGTGCCACTCTATGCCGCGGCCTTCTTTGTGCTCCAGCGTTGCCGTCGCACCACCTCCGGCCACCATTTCTTCACCACGTCATCCTTGACCTCCTAGCAACCTAAAGCACCCATCCCAGGCCCGATCTGTCACCGGTGAAGCTCCACCATCTACATTTTTGATTTGATCATTTTGGCCTCTAAACACCTCCCACACTGCCACCAATGGCCAACCACTACTACCATTAGCTTCACTGACATCTCTAAGCTCTACCCTATTAATATTAAGTCTTCATTTGATCCCGTTCAAAATCCACCATTTTTTACCCACGGCCATAGTGCATTTTGCACTATTCCGTTTTTGTGTTGCCGCTCTTAGCATCTCTGTGATCCTTCAGAAATTATTTTACAGCGCTGTAAGTATTTTCCCAAATAATTTTTGATATTTAAATGTATTTTTGCACTAACTCATTTACTGTGAATTGGTTGGTTATACCAGACTGAGTCTGAGAAGTAAGGGGGTCGGTTGGAATAGAGGATGGAGTTGTTTGTGTGATTGATTGTATTGGGATTGGTTGGTTGTTGGATATTGATGTTGTGTCATGTACATTGCATATTTGCACGCATGTTCATGTTTGTAAATGAAAACTGGGTTTTGTATAATTGCATACATGTTCCTGTGTATATTTGAAAACTGGATTTTCATGTCAGAAAAAGAAAAAGAGACTGTAGGGATGGTGGTATAGTCCCGCCTGTGATTCTCGCTTACGGTGGACGCAATAGGGATGGTGGTAAGCAGGGATGGTGGTAGAGTCCCGCATGTGACTCCCACCTACAATGCTCTGATGGGTACCCCTTGTGTGGAAAGGAACTGTAGAGATGGTGGTAAGCAGGGATGGTGGTATAGTCCTGCCTGCGATTCCCGCCTACGATGCACGTGGTAAGGATGGTGGTATAGTTCTGCCTGTACTTCCCGCCTACGGTGCATTCGGTAGGGATGGTGGTAAGCAGGAATGGTGGTAGAGTCCTGCTTGTGATTCCCGCCTATAATGTCTGATAAATATTTTTATGTGAATAATTTTCTGGAAAAAAGAATTGATTATTATTTTGGGCCAAAAATGAGATTTTAGAGTGTGTTGGAAAATATTCATTTTTAGGAAGAATGATGTTTTGAGGCTAAGGCATATTTCATCATATACATGTATGTTGGTTGCATTAATGCACTTTTATCTCGTGGGTTGTTTGGATTATTACTTACCTGCGGTACCATTTTATGGTACTATAGATTTTTGATGCAGATGAGGATGTGGAACCTGAGGGATCGATTTCATCGGATGAGTGAATGTGGTCATCTAGGATTTATGGGATTTGTTCCCAACTCTTGTATGTGTATTTGGTTTGTATTATATATATATATATATATATTTTTAATGTATAACTGTATAACTTTTTTAACAGCTATTTATTTTGGATATTTGTATTAAACAATTCTGGTACTTAGTCGACTTATTTAATTTAACTGCTGCGACTTTTATGATGCTCTTGTTGCATGTTGCACACACTTGAGCACTTATCGTTGGGATGCGTAACTCGCATTGTCATCATCCCAACATCACGATTCTCATATTGTCGTACGTGGGAGTTGGGGCGTCACAGTGAGAAACTATGAATCTACTCAAGTTTTGATTAAATGGCTTGGAGCACCAATGAAAGTCAGTTAGTGGGAGTCTCTTTGGAAGTTGCATAGTATCTACCCTCACCTTGTAGGCAAAGTTCTTTAATGAGTGAGGGGCACTGTAGGAGAGTTTGGTATCGCAAAGGCTAGAACTAAAAATTAAACTCGTTCATTAACTCATCTAAATCATGAAGATGGACTTATTTTAGTGGCTAGAGTACAGAGTTTGTAAAAAAGATAGCTTGATAGAATTTTAGTTATTACCATTAGATTAAATATAACACTATCATAGAAGTGCGCGTTATAAAATTATGACAATGAAATTAAAAAGTATGACTGTTGATTAAAAAATAAAATGTGACCAGTAGCTAGATTTGTAAAATATGACGAAAAAGATATTTAATAAGAAAGTAATAAAGAGATTAAAAAAATATTTTGTTATTATATAGAGTTTAAATAAATAATTTAATCTAGGATTAACTTTTGAGCACGAACAAAAGGAAAAAGTGAGATATAATTAATCGAAGTTTGGCTAAAGAGATAGAGAGGCTGATGCTGATGCTCTAAGAATGTGGGGGAATACATACATGTGTTTAATTAATTAATTGACCTCAAAGCTAAACCCAACCTATACGCATGCACAGATGTACTATAGCATGAATATGAGTTCTCCAATCTAAACATAGTACAAATATGTACCAAATCATGGAACTGTTCCTAGCGCTCAGAGGCTACACCTGATTAATTACTTTAACGATGGAGTGATGATATTGGCAAGACAACTTCTCTGAATTTCTAACCATTCCAATATTGTTTCTTAGTAGAAGTTTGCAACTACTTCAACTATCTTAATTTAAGGATATTAATATCCTTAAAGTCTCCTTCGGATGTGTCACTATATATACAAGTAAGCTATCATTTTAAAAGTTATCCAAATATCTTAAAAATTGATATTTGTGGGGGAACTGATAAGTAAAATATCAAATCAGTATTCGATTGTAGAGTAATCTCGTAATACAGACGCATAATACTATATAGTATGACTATTTTTTTAATACAACCTATAATTTGATATGAAATTAATTGATTATGATTGAAGAGTCTCACCCATTTAGTTAAATAAATTGGGTTATGGTTAAATTATATACAATATGAACACAATTTGACACAATTAAATCCAGAGAAATGATATTTGTAGTCATGAAGTGCGCAAACGCCGTGCAATCTCTTTGACAAAATTAAGTAAATACGAGATCTACATGAAAAAATTAATTAATTTTTTAATATTGAATCTCACACTTTTTCAAACGTGTAATTGTGAGCAGTTACGTACTCCATGATTGTATGTAGTATTATTGTTAAATCCAACAGGCAATATTCAACTTAACATGGGATTAGTGGATTAAGATTGAGGGATCTTATTACTTGTTTAACTAAAAACTAATGTTATACATCACATCATCATCATATTTTCATCCCATTATATAAGATGTGGCATATTTATCACCATTAGATGATAAAAAATATTTAATAAATGATTATTTAATGGTGATAAATGTGTCACATCATGTATAGTGGGATGAAAGTGAGATGGTAGTGTAGTGTATAGAATTTTTCTTAACTAAATAGATTATAACACGCAAACTGATCATGAACTTAACATGACTACAAGATATATGAATCCGACGTGAAAACAAGTTGTGAGAGTATAGATTTTCATGCATGTGGTCCGGCCGGTAGCAATATACGACCCGTCGTTGTTGCAATTGCTTTAATTTAACTCGATGATCATGAGAGATCAGGACGCGGATGATTGGTAGTTTACGAACCTATATATTCCACCACACCTACAGCCAAGACCATATATATCAATCATTAAATCGGCTATAAAAATGGAAATAAACATGAGCAATTTAGAAAATAAATGTTGTTATTATTATTATTATTATTATTTTAGGACTCATTTTATAATTAACCCACTAGTATGATATATAGTGTTATTTCATTAAAAATTGTAAAATCTTCTTAATTTAAATTTTACATATTATAGAGATATCATTACTCACTAACTCTTATTAATTAATTACAAAGGATACATGATGATCAGGATCGAAATGATTTTCAGAAACAAATAACAACTAAGATATAATCAATTTCTTCTCTAATTATTTTTTATGAGTTGCTCGATTACTAATAATTTTTTTTTTTTTTTGCAACCAATATTAAAAGTGTGCCTAACACGTTTCCTTTTGTGTATTTTTATTGACTATTATTGTAACACATCAGCTGAAAACAACATGAACATGAAATGTTTTGAGACATTGGCTTTTGTTTTGTTGATGCATTGACACGCCACCTTGTGATTAAGCGAGCCACCCAGGTCCCACATGGCTCACGTACGTATAGGCAGATCAACAAAAAACAAAATGCCACGTACTTTGTCATTTTTGTTTTGTAGTCTTTTACATAACCAAAAGCAGATTAGTGGGAAAAAAATATTGTTAGAATCTTGGATGCATGATGAGTTTAGGTGGTGGCTGCCACCTCTGATCCCCAAATAATTATCAATCCTCCTTATAACATTAATTCTCTTAATTGATAAATAATGGCGCAGAACCCTGACAAAATCCAAGGCACAATCTCTAAAGTTCGAAGAGTTGTGATCTTGTCTTGTAAAAGCCAAGATATAATGATAAAGAATACGAGATCGATGCTATTCCTCCTGATTTGGGATCACAGAATATTTATAAGTACGAGTACAGCAAGGAAAAAGAAATTTTAATGCATATTTAGCGTAATTTGTTTTCGTAAATTTGTTAGAATGAGATGAGATGAATTAAGTTGAGTTAAAATAAAAGTTAAAATCTTGTTTGGATAGTGAAAATGTTTCATCTTATCTCATCTTAATTATTTCATCTCATCATTACAACTTTCTCAAATTTTCATACAAATATAATAATTAAATAATTCAAATTTTTTAAATTACAAAATAATAATAATATTAAAAATATATTCTAACAATATTTTATTTAGATGTGATTTGAATAGTAAGATGAGATGAGATGAGATGAGATGTTTTTAGATGAAAATTGAAAATTGAATAAAATATTGTTAGAATATATTTTTTAATATTAATATTATTTTGTAATTTAAAAAATTGAAATTGTTTATTTTATTTTGTATGAAAATTTGAGAAAGTTGTAATGATTAAATGAGATAAGATGAGATGTGTTGTGAAACTATAAAATACAACTTTCTCAAACTCTCATACAAAATACAATAAACAATTCAATTTTTTAAAATCACAAAAAAAAATTATATTAAAAATTGATATTCTAATAATATTTTATTTAACTATAATCTCATCTCATCTCATCTCATCTCATCTGTATAACTAAACTTGACCTTAATAAAAAAAGAATAATGAAAATACAGTGTCACGTGAGGATCCCGACATGGTGGAAAATCATTAAAAGAACATTTGATGTAGTATACAAAGACAAAAGTTTTATATTTAAAATTTATTTTATCAATTTTTTTTTTAAGTTCAAATTTTAAATTTAATATAATTTTCAATATATCAATACTTGACATGTAGAAAAATAAGTATTTTATAAAAAGATTTTATAATTTGTGAGAATGTCCCAGGAATGATGTCTAGCGGGAAGACTTCAATGTTTATATTAGGTTCTTTGCACAAAATTTCTCCTTTTGTTATTGGCTAACTTACATGGGAGAAGATCAAGTACTAATTGACATTTGAAACCATACACATAATTTTCTTCCATATTTCCTAAGATCAAACCGATATATATTGAATGGATAATTTTAACCGTTTAATATCAAGTTACATGTGAAAATGACTTCCATGCGTAGATAAGCATATATCAACGAATGATTTAGTTGTTAAACGACAATTGTTTTCCTAGTTATTAGTTATGAGGTAGTTCTATTGTTTATCAAAGTTCCATCTACATTTGAACAGTTACACTGCTTCTATATCTCCTTTCTAAATAATAACACCGATTTAAAGGAACCGAAAAATACACTTTATAACTAATATATTTATGTAAAGACTAAGTATATTTATAGTTACATATATTTCAGTTAGTTTGGAATTTAATTTATATATATATATATATGATTTATATATATATATAATTAATTTATTATTATCTTGAAATGATATACTAAAACATCTCAGTATCCAAATATTCCGTTTTAGTACTTTAATTAAAATAATCACTAGAATAAAATTCAAAACTTTGCTGATAATACATAATACTCTTTATGCACTTCTTAGAAAATATACTCTCGAAACGTTATTATCTTTAAGTATCAAAGATATCTCCCGTTGTGATTACTTGATATTATTTTTCCTTGTATACAAGGACAAGATGGAGGTGGACACAATGGTTTGGCTAATAGAAATTGTCTCAGCATCAATAATACAAACGAAAGTAATCACGCACATGCTAAACTAATATTTTTACTGTTTTTTTCCGGTTTACTCACACAGTCCACAGACACTTCAAATTAAAATAATATTTTACTAAAAATGTTTTTTTTTTTCTGAGTTTATAGTCAATAAAATTCTCATTAATATTAATTTATATAAATGGATAGAATCATGAATTGTGATCGATCATTGCTCGTCGCTCCCGCCTCTCTTTTTTTTTTAAAAAATCTAACATATTAAAATAAATTAGATGGAAAAGAAAAAACAAAAACGAGACCATTTTTATTTTTATAATTATTTTCCTTTCATCTCATTTCATATAATTATTATAATTTTTTTAAATTTATAAAAAAATAAATAATAAATAATTTAATTTTTACAAATTTTAAATAAAAATAATATTTTAATAATATTTTTTTAATTTTTAATTTTTACAAATTTATTTGACTAACGATTCGTTATGGTCACGCAAACTCTGAATTTGCCGTGAGTGGCACACTGATACGTGGAATCTAAACAGCCTCTGTCACAACAGAGTACAGCATACGTGGTGGATCTGCAGAGACTACTTTTAAGATCAGATGAAATTAGTGTGACAAGAAACTGTGAAACAACAGATTAGATGAAAAAAAGGTTGAAAATTTGTCGCTGTCAGCGTCCCCATCCCCGCGATAACGTTGGATCAGAATCGAACCCAAAACCTTAACCCCTCCTGCTCATTAGCTAACCCAACCGCTCCTCTGGTTTAGTTAAAACTTCCTAAGCGGTTGTGACCCTCCAACAACATTGAATAATTTTGATATTTTTGCAACCATGTCCCTATTCTTTGGCATTTTCGAATTTGTTTCCACTTGTCTTTCGATACTGATATATGCTGACGGTTTTGATTTTTGTTTTTCCTTCTTTATTTTTAGTTCACGTTCTTGCATTACGTAGATACTTTGTATTTTGGGGTGATTTTATTCGAAATCCCATTGGTCTAGATACGATGTAACAAAAATTAAATTGATTTATTTTATTTTTTGGCACATTGATTTACATTTCAAACAAAAATTCTTTTAATAATCTACCATAAATTAGGGAACCCTTTTTTTAAGGTACTAGTAATAAGTGAATTTCATAATTTATTTAATTTTTAAAATTATTTAAGATTTTGGATGTTTTTATTTGAAGTATACTTTTTCAAAATTTATTATAGATACAAAGAGATTATATAAAATAAACTCATAAATTGACGTAATTTTATTGAATTTATTAGATCTATTTTATTACAAAACTAATTTTACAATCTAACATATCACATCAACCTACATCAATTTATAAATTTATTTTTATATAATTATTTTATAACTAAAATATCTTTCAAAAAGTTAAACATTCCCTATATTTGATAGTCATATAAAGAGAGGCATAATTTTTAATTCTGGTAAATAGAGGGAACAAAAGAAAGTACTATGCGGATTAAGGAATTAAGGAGGCAGAGCCATAAAATACAAATACGAGAATATTAGAGGGATATCATCGCAAAAAACACGAATTAAATATCCTGAATGACAATATCGGAAAAATTCATATGTTTTCCAACACTCCCCAACTTCAAAGCCCTATAAATACATAGCTCGATTAAAGCCAGGTTTGCCAAATTACACAGCTAAACACGCACTGCAACAAAAATGGCGGCATCTTCTAGAAGATCATCAACAGGACCAGGTGCTCGATACCTCTCACCTTCCGGAGGACTCTGTGGTTCTCACTCTCGGTCACACTATTCTTCTTCCTCGTACTTCGCCTCTTCCTCCAGCTTGAGTTTCTCCTCCAGATCCGCCACCTTCTTCACCCGCTCCACTTCCCCGACCCGCGTAAACATGTACGGAACCTCTCCACCTGTCCCTTCCGTACGGTTCTCCTTGGACCGCTCTATCTCCCCTAACCGGTCCATATCCGTCTCGCCGCGCGGTAACGGTGGCGGCAGCAACCAGATCGTGAAGCGGCAGGGTCAGAAGCGAACCTGTATGTGCTCACCGACAACGCACCCGGGTTCGTTCAGGTGCAGCTTACACAAGGGATACGGCTCGCAGTCGGTGGCGACGTACTCGCCGAACAGGCTGAACGCGCGGCGATCGGCGATGACGAATTCACTAGTGAGGATCGGCGGAGTTGAAGGTGATCTGATGAGGCGAGCCTTGTCGGCATTGATTCGTCCCTCTTCGCACCAGCAGCGTAGGCGCGCCGACTTCCGGCCAAGGCCGAGCCGGCTCTCCGTCATGTCAAAAGCCGTGGAGTGATTAGTGGTAAACTCTTTGTTTGAGTATTCCCAACGGCGACGGAGGCGTCGGAGTCCTTGGATTTCAAATTCTTGGAGATATCAATTAACTGCAAAACGGCTCGCGATCTGATCTGCTCGGAGAAGCCGGAGATTCCGAAGGGACATGGATTTATAATTTTTTTGTGTAATCCAGTGGCCAAAATTCGATATAGGGACTATGACACATACACCTATCTCATCTGTATAGATATATAAATCATTAATATATCAGTGAATGCAAATAATCCGTTTCGACAAAATAAAAAATGCTTAAAATCGAAATTAAAATTTACTTTCAAATTTGGAGAACTATGAGCCGACGGATACGGATTCATTGCATTTCGTTCTCGTAGGATCTGGAGTTTAGAGAATTTGTTTTTTTCATTTCATATTTTATATTTTTAATCGTGTCTGTCTGTTTATTTATCTGTTCAAGTTTTGGTTTCTAGGAGATAGATTTCTTATATTTTATGGTAATTATGTTTTTTTTTTTAAATTGTGAGTTCGTATCTAATTGTGTCGTTTTGTGTTTGCAGGACTTTATTTTGGGGGTGAAAGTGGGAAAGATAATTGAGTATTCAGAGAATAATCATAAGGAAAATGAAAAATGAGACAATGGGACAGCTGGAGAACCCTAATTGGGAATGTTGGACATGGACCAACTAATTATGAGTATTTAATAATGAGAATTTGAACAAGAGAGACATCTGGACAACTCCTTCGAGCGGAAGGTTGGATTAATTATCTACAGAATTAATCATAACTGACAACGACCTACTAAAAAAAAGATAAACTTTAACAAAAAATTATTATTGATAATCAAAATTAGAGCAGTAAAAATAGCATTCGAAACTTTTAACTGGTTGAGATGAATTAAGGTGAGATGAATAAGTTTGAAGATTTAGAAAATATTTTATCTTATTATTATAATTTTTTTAAATTTTTATACAAAATATAATAAACAATCTAATATTTTTAAATCTTAATTGATTTTTTTAAATTTTAAAATAATAATAATATTAAAAATAATTTTTTAATAATTTTTTTTTTAACTTTTATCTAAAGTCATTTCATTTTATTTTTAAATCCAAACCAGTCATTAGTGTAGTTAGAATGACAATATTTTTGCCAAAAACTTGATGGCATATAGTTCGAATGCTTCAAATAAAAAAATTTGAATTCAAAACTTTCCACTCTCATTGTATTAAAAATAAGAATTATGGTATTTCTTCAACGATCGAAGGACAAAATTTGGTACAAATTATGGTTTGTAAGTTTTATTGGGAGACACATAAACTAAAAATTTTAATATTTGTTAAATATAATATAAACTTACATTAAAAAATTCATAAAAAATTACATACCTCATTTCATTTCATCCATATTTTTATTCAATTCTAAGTTGTATATATATTTTTTCTGTTGAGAACCTAAATCATAGAATTAAGGTAAAAAGCTGTCGAAAATGAATTGCATTCTTATCCAACCGAGCGGGAGTGTCTATTATCCATCTTTATTATAACATGATGGAAGCCAACTTCATGAGGAAGAAAAGAAAGATAAGGTTTCGAAAGTGAAAGGCGTGAGTGGATAGAAAGCAGCCGCTTTTATGTGGTCATTGTCAAGTTGTTCGGTCTTGCACCAAATGGTCAAATCTAAAAGAAAAAGTCTTTGCATCATTCCCTATGCGCGTCAGTCATTTTATACACATAACGTGGCACCCTCCCCATTACATAATTTTCATTTGAAATTATTCATCTGTTTCTTTTTTTTTTCTTTTGAATTTTCCCCCAGATGAGAGAGAGAGGGTAGCGAGAGAGAGCAAAAGATGAGAGAGAGAGCTGAGGAGAGAGAGTCGAGGAGAGAGAGGATGAGAGAGAGCCGGGATGAGAGAGAGCGAGAGGAGAGAGAGGATGAGAGAGAACAGATATGAGAGAGAGAGAGCAGAGGATGAGAGAGAGTCGAGATGAAGAGAGAGAGAGGGTTGATGAGAGAGAGAGCTGATGAGAGAGAGATGATGAGAGAGAGAGAGTCGAGGAGAGAGAGAGGGTTGATGAGAGAGAAAGAGCTGATGAGAGAGAGATGATGTGAGAGAGCTCGAGGAGAGAGAGAGAGAGATCCGGCCAGAGAGAGAGAGACGAGGAGGGATGAGAGAGAGAGTGGAGAGTGAGCTGATGAGAGAGAGGAAGAGAGAGAGAGGTGATGTGAGAGAGGTGAGGAAGAAGGTGGTGCGTTCTGCACCAGGAAAAAAAAAATAATAAGACACGTTAGGTGTGCTACGTATCAGTTGTGAACAGGGGCTGATGCGTAGCACAGCTCAACCCAAAATATCACTTGCACTAAGAAGTCTTGAATTAAGACTTTTTTGAACTATAATTATTAATTAATGATCAGAAATTCGGACATAAATAACACTGACTCTAAAAAAAAAAAAGAAGCATTTATTACCAATTATTTATCATAAAAATAATTATTTATGATGAGAATAGATTTATTTTAACAAAAAATAATTATTTTAACAAAAAAATAATTGATGTTCAGATATAATTATTAAGCTAGGACTTTTGAACTATAATTATTAATTGATGTTCAGATATTTCAACATAAATAACACCGTCATTATAAGAAAATGAGCATTTATAACAAATTATTTGTGGTGAAAATAATTATTTATAACAATAATAAATTTATTTTGATAGAAAATAACTAATAACAAATAAATAATTTTTTTAGTGCGTTGCAAATTCTAGCTAGTAAACTAATTAGTGCTGATAAATATAATGTAAATTATGCTCTTCTAGCCCAATTAATAATGATGACAGTTTTATGTCCGGTCTCATGTGATCGTGTACTGTCGAGTGAAAAAAAATACTCTAGCATGCATTCCCTCTTACATTGTATTAATGCTCGAGCTATATGGTGAATCCCCATCACCAATGGATTCAGTAACATTAGTTGATAAACCTTGCCATAAATGGATTCGATCTGACCACGTAAATATCTCTATTTATTAATGAAAGAACGTTGTTTTTTATTCTATATTTTATCATTTTCAATTATATATGCAAATATCATACATGATTTCATTAATATTGTTATTTAATTGATTGACATATTAGATCACTTAAAATATGTCATAATTGTAATTAAGTTTATTAGAAAAAAGTCACAATTTACCCTAAAGTTTATCACACGATTACAATAAATAAAATAGTAATTAAAAACCAAAATATGAAAGTAAGTGAAAAAATAACGAATAAAAAAATCGATAGATATCCAGTCTCTGGTATTTATCCTCGTTGACAGTGGGGTAAAGTTTTTATTTTACATGTATATATGGTAATCAAAATGACTTCAGACAATCACTATAAAATCCTATTTTGAATAGAAAAGTGTACATATTGCGAAGGATAAATGGTAAAAGTTATGATAAAATCTGTTAACGTTGTGTTTCGTATGTTTTTGAGTCAGACTCTAACAACTTAAGTCTTCAGAATTGGAGCTTGCAAAGGATAGAGAATGAGACAATTAGGAGAGGGCGGCCTTGGGGACGGAGAGTCTCTAATGCCAAAATTAGTAAATTCTTTTGGAAGCTTGTAAATAAGTAAAGAGTGTAGAGATCAAAGAGAGTTTCTCGTACCTTGGATTTTCTATTTATACCATAAGTCTGGGGGATAGATCGTGTCTGCCCCCATAGAGTCCATATCCTTTGTACTGTTCCTTTTGTTAGAGTTTTTTAATGCGGTGTGGTTTTGCGATGACGTCATTAATGTGGTGTGTAGCTCGGGTAGTGATGTCATTAATGCGACGTGGTTTTTCAATTTCCTTCTCCTCGCTAGTATCTTTAGTGGTCCGTTGATGTCCCTCCTATTAGAGGATCGAGGGTTCCTTGTATATTACGCTCACTATACGGACAAGTACTCAAGAGCTGGACACTACTCAAGGGGTTTCCAGGTCGAAGAGTCCCATCCCTTGTAGCACGTTTCCTCATGCAAGTTACGTCCAGAGGAGCTTACCCATGGGCCGGGTTGGAGACTTTATTTGTTCTGGGCTGGGCCCTCGGTTCTAGTTACTTTAGTTGCTATTCTCAGGCCTGTTGGGACTGGAGGGGGGGGGGATCTCCTTATAGTTACCCCACTAACTTCTCACCGGATGAGTATGGTGGGAATTATTATTACTTGAGCTCACCTTATTGCTGAGGCCAGGATCCCTCTACGAACGTGTACACGGTTTCGAATCTCAGGGAGGCTCCTGTCGTTTGGTTACCTTGGTAACGCTTCCCCTTCATTCTTGTTGGCTCATCTTTCAACAATTCTGATGGTGTCTTTTCAAACTCATTAATGTTGAGGGTGCCAGACGACTCTTTGCATACCTGTCGCTTCGTGGAATACACTCCTGGAATTTGAAGCGTCTCATACTTCTCCCTAGGGGTGTACAGGAACTGCCGGAACCGGCTGGGAACCAATCAGACCGGTTGCCAGGGCACGAAATCGGTCAGAATCGGCAAGGAACCGATTAGCAGGTGAAAGGATTTGAGGGAAAATCGATATCGGCAGTTCGACCCCGATTTGAACCCCTGGGAAACCACCAAACGTGCCAATCCTTTCTATTTTTTTTAATATATGTATATAAAATGACATTGAGTGAAATGACGTTGTTTTACCAAGTGGAAGTTAAAAAAAACACATAAACGGCACCGTTTTGAATTAGGTTTAATAAACCCCTCTTTTCTTCTTCCTTGCGTCTTCTTCCTCTTCTTCTGCAACCCAAAATCCTAAGCCTTCTACTCTCACTCGGCAATGGACGCGGCATCCCTCCTCCATCACAGAGACAGCGACGACAAACAGAAGAATCGAACCGCACCATGTCAAGACTGATAATATCAATTTTCTCTCCCTAATCGACTGGTTTTGGTTGGTGCTGAGCTCTCATGGCAGACCTCGGTGGGGTCTCGGTTTTGCCCAAAAATCATGCCAAAGGCATCGGTTTTCATCCCTACTTCTCCCTTCTGTCACGGGGTGTGTGAGATCAACCGTTGCCTTTCCCCTATATAAATACGGTCGGGTTAGAGTTCCTTTTCATTTCATCACATTGTATCTCTCTTGCCATCCCTGTTCTTCCAACTTCTTCTTCCATTGCTTATTCTCCTATCCTTCCCTTACTACCTTATACTTCTACATTGATGGCTTTTGATAAATCCACTCAACTTAGGGCTTCCGCTAGGGGTGATACTAAACGCTGTGCCATCTTTCGGGGGGCAACAATTGACGTTCCAATGCCTCTGCAGTGATGCTAGCTTCGCTGGCCCTCACTTACCAGGTGCTGGATTCAGTGCTCTTTGAGGTCCTTGGTCCAAACGAGGGTGCTGTCGATGTTGAGGGTCATTCTACACAAGTGACCCTATTTCATTCCATGTTTTTGTGCGGCTTGAGGCTGCCTTTCACTCGCCCTGTTCGTAACTTGCTAGATCGCCTTGGCTTAGCCTCCTCTCAACTGCATCAGAATGCCTGGAGGCTTTTGATTTGTTGCAGCATTAGCTGGCAACATGCTCTACTGGAATCGGACCCAGACGACACTGACCTTACTGGCCATGAGTTCCTCTTTACTCACAAGGTGCTACAGCAGAAGGAGAACATCTACAATTTCTGGGTGATACATGACCTTGTTAACTTGGAGTTGAGGTATCGCAAGGTGAATGACTGGTCTACGAAGTTCTTCTTTATGTCTGGCCATTGGTGGGAGTTCCCAATGGGTTAAATGAGTTGCTGCGAGTTCCCTATTCGGATGAACTAGGGGAAGGTTCCGGAAGATAAGGTGGTGCACCCGACAGTTACCTCTAATAAGGTGAAGTCGTTTGAGAATGGGTGCAGAAGAATCCCAATAGTGTCCACTCTAAGTCCTCCTTTCCAAGGAAAGCCTAAGGGATTCTCTGCCGCCCCTTAGCCACGTTCCCTTCGACGATAAGGTGATGATTGCAGGCCCCGGTCTATTCTGCTAGAAAGCGTCCCTCAGACCCTTTTCCATCAGGCAAGGGGAAAAATCGTCGCTTAAAAGGTATCCAGATCGACAACAAGCCCCCTTCTGGAGCCTTGATTCCTCCAAGGTGGGAGTCAACTATCCCCAAGGTCCATCGTCCTGCTGTCTTGGTGACTCTGGTGGAGGTGTCGGTAGGGCCTTCTTCCTTGGAGTCCTCGAATGCCCTGGTGAGAGGTCCTCCAGCCGATGTTCCCTCCGCGATGCCACCGTCGACTGGTGCTGTTGAGGTGCCCCGAATGCGGTTGAAATAGATGTCCTACTAGGACCCGAGCCAACTACAACATCCAGAAAAGAGTCGCCTTCTGCGCTGCACCACATCTCGACACGGTTGCTGGATATTATAGTCGGCTCCGGTCTGAGGAATTCGTGTGACGACTCGCCTACTCAGGTGTAGCACCCAATGGAGGGTGATTCCGTTCTGAATGTTGCAGTTGGCTCTGATCTGAGAGGTCTGTACGAAGTTATCCCTCCTTTGTCTCGGTTGGAAATGGGAGGGAGCTGTGTGGAGGCTATCAGCTAGGTCATCAAGTGTTTGTTCGACTTTTTCTACGAGGTTCGACTATTTTGTTCTATCTTTTTCCTTTCTCTTGCTATTTTCTAGTCTTCCTTTACTAATGGTTGCATGTCGGCCCTTCTTGTTGCCAGGGTACCTCTCAGTTGGTGGCTTTTATTGTGGACGGCCAGGAGGCCGTTGAGCAAGAGAACTAGGACCTTCATTCGATGACTGAGACCACCCTTCACTATGCTCGTGGTGAAAGGGAAGAGAGAGAGAGCAGTTGGAGTGAGAGTTGAAGAGGGTACAATTGCCTTGAAGGATGAGCACAGGAAGAACAAGAAACTTGATCGCCACTGGAAGAAGTTCAAGAGGAAGGCAAGGGAAGCAAGGGAGGATGATCAGTGGTTGGAGCGGCTTATCAATGACCTTCGAGACGACCTATCTCGAGTGCAGGATGCTGTCTCCCACCTGGATAGGCAACTGAAGTTGGTCTCGGACATTCTGATCGAGCGTAAGGGCATGGGTGTGCCGAGGGCCGTAGGTCGATGAGGGACCACCTGTTAGGGACCCCGGTCTTGTCCCTAAACATTAAGTCCGTGAGCTTGCCTTGGTGATGATGGTGACCGAGTGTCAAGCCTTCTTGCTTGGCCTTGCACGTATAATGGCAATGATGGGTTCCTAGGTTGATGAAGGTATAGTGTTTAGTGATGGAAATGATGATGATGATGATGAGTTCGGGTGATCTAAGTGGCGAATATGCGTGTTTGATGCAATGTGGAACGGCTTATGGGTTGCCCTTGATGTTGGGCCCTTTTGGATGATGTTTAGGGTTGATATGATGAAGTTGGGCTAGGGTTTGAATGGTGGCTAAGGGGAATTTTGAGATTTGGAAGAGTTGGCTTAGGGTTGGAGTGTAGGATGAGATGTTAGGGTTGGAAGGATGTTGTTGGATGAGGCTAGGACTCCTTGATTGATGAGTCACTTTGGGAAAGATGGGAATTAGGTTAAGGATGAAGATGAGTTGTGTTTGAATGGGTCTAGGGTTGTTCCTTGAGTTTAGGGATTTGGAGATGGAAGATGGGATTTGAATATGGCAAGATAGGATTATAGTCTTTTGATTGATTTGAATGGTTCTAGGGAATGAGTGGTTTGAGGGATTGGATATGGAAGATGAGATTTGATTGTGGTAAGATAAGGAAGGTATGATTTGAATATGGCAAGAGGTGGGAAGTCTTTGGTTGACTTGGGAGATTCTAGGAATGGAGTGATTTTAGGGAAGTTGAGTGATTGGAGAGATTGAGATTCGGTTTTGGCTATTGAGGTAAGTCTTGGTTGGCTAGAGATATTGTAGGGATAGAGAGGTTTAAGGGATTGACAATGGGTTGGCAATTCCTTAAATCAAGGGATATGGATTTGGAAGATAGGTTTGGGATGATGGGTAAGGTGGCTAGGGTTGATTCTAAATGGTAAGAGGCATGTGAGTTGTTGGGAAGTTGGTGTTTGGGTAAGGCAAGGGATGGATTTCGAATTTGGATTAATTGGAAGATGGGTTAAGGATTCCTAAGTGGTAGGAATTACCTTATGAGAGTCTAGGGTTAAGTTGGATGAAGGGTGGCTAGGGTTAGGTGGAATATGGAAGAAGACTAATTTAGGTAAATGGCCAATATGGAAAATGTGGGATTTGGCTAGGTCAATGTAAGATTGAATGAAGGATAGATATGGGGTGATTAGGGTTCCTAAAGTTTAGGAATGGCTTTGGGATTGGTAGGATTTGTGGGATACAAGGGTTTCGGCTAGGGTTATTGTGTATGGTTGAGGCTAATTATGGTAGTGATGACAATTATGGAAAGTAGGGTAAACACTAGGATTGGTCGAATAGTGTATGTGGGAAGATCAAAATGGATGGAAGGAAATTTATGGATGAACACTATAGATGAACAATATGGATGAACACGCATGCACATTCAAGAACACAATGGTGAATAACTTCAACACCAATTCTAGAATGCACAAAGATGAATGGACTCAACAAAGGAATATGAAGACTCTTTTTTATGGTTTATATGGGTATTTTGAGAAATCAAAGAATACTAAGATTGAGACTTAGGATGTCTTTGATTTGCAAGAAAGTAAAGATGAACAAGATGGAAAATATTAGAACAAACACGAAAATATAAGAACAATTTATTTTTGGATTTTTGAATATAGAATGGAAAACATAAACACAAGAAGATAATTGAATCAACACCTATTCAATGAATTGCAAGATGATGAAACAAAGATCGATAAAAGGATAGATAAATAAATCACCATTGATTCACGAATTGCACAATGATGAAATAGGATAGATTGAATCACCACCTATTCACGAATTGCAAGGTGATGATCCTCTACTAGGGATTCACGAATTTCACCCAAGTAGCCCAAGTGCTAAGCACCGAAAAGTGTTCTTCAAGAACACACCCAAACCGTTCCACAAAGGAAAAATGTCAAATGATCAAAGATGTAAAATGAAATGCCTAAGGGTCCTATTTATAGAGATTACAAAGTGGAAACTCTCAATAGGTCCCTTGAAATATAATTAAAAATAAATAAGGATAAATAAATGATATGGTCTTGCATGGCCAATGTGGCTTGTGATATGTCTTGGCCCTTGGTTGGCCTTGGCTAGTCTTGATCTTGGAAGTAACCCGATCTTTGTTGTCCATGCATGTCTAGGACCTTGTCCTAGGGCGGTTTTTGATGAGGTCCCAACAATCCCCCTCCCTTTAAGTATATCCTTGCCCTCAAGGATCATATTTGACAAACTCAAGCCCCCATAGTCTTTACTTGCCTCTTCCACGCCAACATAATTCTCCCCACGTATAGACAATGTCTTGGACATGATGGCTTCACAAGGCTTAACTTCCTTGGTGGCCAATGTGGTCCAACTTCGTTTCTTATCCCCCATATCCTCCTTGCCTTTCCAAGGAACTTCGGTTTGCAAGGGTTGAGACCACTTGCTCCCCATGTCCTTAGGTTGGCATTTCTCCATAGTAGGGCTCTTTTCTAAATTCTCCCCCTTCCTCTTTACCTCTTGGAGCCTTGTAGGTTGCTTCAATGTACTCTCTTTTGTTAGCAACTCACATGGATCCCTCCTACTACTTTTGGGAACATCCACTCTAGGTCTCATAGGTCCCCGGTCATAAGCCCGGTTTCCTCTTCTCTCCTCATAGTGGTCTCTCTTGTATTTTCTCTCATGGTGGCTTCCACCTCTCTCTTGGTAGTGCATTCTCCCATCAATGTAGGCCTCACGGCCATAGGGTCTCTCTCTATTTTTTTTAATCCTATCAAGGTTTGCATTAGGGTCTCTCCTCATGGCCTCCATGGCCCTTTGGTTCTCTCCACTCCTATGGTTCATAGTTTTAATGTCCATCCTTATCTCGGCCAAGGTGGTGGTCAACTTATCAAGAATGTGGTCACGCCTCTCGGCTTCTAGAGTGCCCCCATACATGGTGCCTCAAAATCTAGGCTCCAAACAACTTGCAACTTGGCTTGCAAATGGAAAAATTCAGCACCAATCAAATTGGACAGCAACTTTGAATCACTTAGGCAATGGATCAAGTCTAAAAAATCCAACCTTGGGTCCCCCACTTTTTAGGGTGGTCGACCCCTTCAAGTCTCACTACTCCGGCCTCCTCCTCAACCCCCAAATTTCAATTCAAGTTCACAATAAAAAGAATCAATGGGATCCAACGAGGGATCCCTCCCAATCCAATCACAAAGGTTGAGTTAACGCGTTGTTTACCTCGTGGAGAAGTGAGAACTTCTCAAACTCTTCAATGAAGTCTCTTGACAAAGCACCAACAAATGTTAGGGCTTCCCAAGAGCACCAAGCAATTTGAGACTAGACCCGCTCAATAACGCCTAGCCCTTCCCTTTGATCCCACGAGAGGTATGTTGTTCTTGCAATTTGAGACTGGACCCGCACCTGCCCGCTGACATCGCAGGGTAGGTAAACATTAATTCGTTGATGATTTTGTCATTACAGATTTCGTTAATCATATATTGTATTGTTGGTGTTTTGTTGATAATATGAAAGTTCGAAGTAGGCGTGTTGCACTATCCCAAAAAATCACAATTTTCATTTATTAGTAGGAATTTACAATACTAAAATGACTTACTACAAAATAAGGGGTAATAGAGCTCTCGGCCGAGAAGCTTTCATTCGTTTTGCCTCAAGGTCGGTGGGGTGAGTTGCAGACGAAGGCTTGCCAGGGCTTTCTAAGCGGCGCATGGCCTATTCTTTCCCAAAGATGTCGTCTAGGGTAAGCCCACCATCCTTTTGTTTCAACTCTCGGAAGTAGCATTCTCTTGCCAAGACTTGTTCGCCTCAGATTTCTCCCACTCCGTGGGGAGTTGGGAACTTTATCTTGAGGTAGTAGGTTGATGTGACGGCCCTCAAGCTATTGAGGGTGGGCCTTCCGATGATGGGGTTGTACGACGACTGGGTCCTCTCCACCAGGAAGTCGACCATGACCGAGGCTGTGCAGGGAGTGCTGCTGATGAGGACTGACAGCGTGATGGTTCCTATAGACTGAACCATACTCCCAGAGAAGTCTTTCAATGGCAGGGGGTAGGGTGCAGCCGAGCATCATCTATCCCCATTTTAGTGAAGGCTTCCCAGAATAGGATGTCTGCAGAGCTCCCATTGTCAATGAAGATTATGCGAGTGGTGAAGTTGGTGTCCAGCATAGTCACCACTAGTGCATCATCATGGGGGTACAGGACTCGCTCCTTGTCAGCCTCCGTGGAGGAGATGACTGGGGTAGGCTCACCCCTTCGATACTTGGCGGGATGATACTCGATCGAGTACACCTCGTGGTATCGGGCTTGCCTGGCGTGTGCTTTTTTGCTTGATGAGGAAACACCTCCACCCACGAATCCTCCCATTATGGTTCGGATCTCTCCTAGTGGAGGTCCCCCCCCGTGGTGGTGAGTGAGGACGATCTTGTTGCGGCTCCTGCTCAGGCGGTTGCCACTGGGGGCTGTCTTCCCTCCTGCGCCGATCAGCTATAATTCTAGCGCTTTTTTCCGTCGATCTTCCCCTTCTTTCTTGCACCAGTCTCCGAGCCGGTGGATAGCGCTGCCTTGTCCACTTCACATGCTCCATCCTTCCTTGCTGGGAGAAGCAATCCTTGGTGTTATGTGAGGTGGACCTATGGTATGTGCAATAGCGGTGTGCAATACCCTGGTCATCCTCTTCTCGGGCCGCAGAAGTGTTGGCCTTGTCGATGGTGAATGTAGGTCGGTCAAACCAAGGTCCTGGTCCCCTTGTCAGGGCTTCCTCCCGCCTCTTGTCTTGGAAATTCTTCTCTGGCTTCTTATGGGCCTTAGCCTTAATTGGGGCCTTCGCCTTCCTCTCTGCTCACTCCAGTTTTTTCTTTCTTGGCTCCTTCAAGGCGCGAAGAGTGTCCTCTGCATTGATGAAGTTGTCGACCTGGTCCATGAACTCTCACAGTGTCACGAGAGTCCTCATTACCAGTTCGGCCATAAATTGGGATCGTAGCCAAACCTCTCCTAGAAGCGCCGTCAAGGTTCTCATCTTGGTCATCAGTAGTCATGCGCTCCTTGTTGAACCGAGTTAGGTAGGACTTTAGGCTTTCGTCCTCCCCTTGTTTGATGTTGAGGAGGTACGTCGTTGGGCGCTGCCTCTTCTAACTCGACATGAGTTGAGTAAAAAACAGTCTGGCTAGCTCGGCAAAACTGCCTACGCACCCGGGCGCCAAAGACCATAACCATACTCGCGCTAGCCCCTTCAGGGTCAGTGGGAATGTTTTGCATGCCACCTCTTCCGGGAAGCCATCCAGCGTCATATAAGCCCTGAAAGTTTCCAGGTGCTCAAGAAATTCTCTTACTCCATCGTACATTTCCACAGTTGGGCCCTGAATTTTGGTGGTAAGGGCATAACCACCACCTCCTACGTTTAGGGTAGATCAGTGCTCGTGAGCAGTTGGTCCACTGATGACGATATGCCCATCTTCCTTACTATCTCCTCATATTTTCCTTTGAGACTATGGAACTTGTCCTGCATGTTCTTTTGCTCTTCCTCTCTATTTGGTAAGCCTGTGTGTTCCGAGACCCCATATGCCCATTATTGCTGGACTTTGCTTCCTCATCCTGCACCTGTTGAGGTTTTCTAAGATCCTTGTTTTCTTTGTGAAGCATTTGCACCTCGTCGGTTAACTTTGTCACCCACTCGTCCATGTTTTTCAATCTTACTTTCTTGACTTCCTTCGTGTTTCCTCTGAGTAGTCCAGAACGAGTTGTCGTAGGCATGTGAAATACACGTAAGACTTACAAGGATCCCATAGACAACGCTATTGTTAAGTCGTGTTTTGCACGCTTTTGGGCCAAGCTCCGAGAACTCAAGTTTTCAGATGATAGGGAAGGAGACAACTAGGAGGGGCAGTCTTGGGGCTAGGGAGTCTCCAATGCCAAAGTTAGCAAATTCTATTGGAAACTTGTAAATAAGTGAAAGAGTCTAGGGATCAAAGAGAGTTTTTTTTTACCTTGTACGTACTATTTATACCATAAGTCTGGGGGGACAGATCGTGTTTGTCCCATGGATCGAGGGTTCCCTGTACATTACGCCCACTACACGGACAAGCACTCAAGAGCTGGACACTACTCAAGGGATTTTCAAGTCAATGAGTCTCATCCCCTGCAGTACATTCCCTCATGCAAGTTTTGTCCAGAGAAGCCTACCCATGGGTCAGGTTGGAGATTTTATTTGTTCTAGGCTGGGCCTTCGGTTCTAGTTCCTTTAGTTGCTATTCTCAGGCCCGCTAGGATTGGGGGGGGGGGATTCCCTTACAACATCTTTAATTTATGTATTCGTTAATGGTCTAATCATTTATCCCATAACCTTAAAACTATTAGATACTAATTTTGTTAAAAATCTAACTAGCAAGAGCATAACAATCAACCATGCTTTTGAATCCGAAGTCCATGATGGCCTAGTCAATTGGCACTGATTCTATGGTAGTTCTATTTCTTTTGGCAGCTTAATCATCTATTTATATTTAACATGATTTTAATCCAACCTATAGATTACTCCCTCCGTGACTTAAACTCATGATATTATCTCTATCCCAAATATTAATTGCTAAAGACCCAACTCTTAATCCAAAGACCTAGAATCATAAACAGTACTGCATATCAATGATGCACCAAACTATTTATTTTTTAAAGAATAGCTTATCCAAATTAAGTTAGTTAAATGAGAGTTACACACAAGTTTAGCATATAACATAACTCATTGTAAAGATATTGCAAATTAATGATCTCCATTAGTCTTTAGGATGGATATTTTATAAAAGCCAAAAAAAAAAAGACAAGAAGAAAAAGGGCGATTCAAAGAGATCGAGCACTATATATAAGTGGCAGTGTGCATGGCAGCATCAAACGGGGTCCTTTGTCTCCTTGACACTAGCCAAGAGTGAGCCCTTGCAGTGTAGTCGACATTAACGTTGGGACAAGGGAGGTGGGTGGAAAAAGCTTTGACGAGTAACACTACCCATATGGATTTATATTGATTTAGAAGGTATGTATTACCTTTTGATGGGTACGTGATATATGCGTGTCAGTTGAACATTTTCTACCCATCCTCCATCCAAGCGAGAATAAAATCATGAGTTTGTCAGTATATATATATCTATGGATGATCAAAGAAAAGGGAAAAGAGGAACGAATGCACAGTTAATAAGCACAGGCAGCAGAGCTAGCCTTATGCATATGAATGCTTATGAACAAATATGAGGCGGCATAGTCGACCGATGCATGATAATGTAATGCAAAAATAAGATAAGATATGAAATTAGAACTTGTATTTAAATTAATATAAACAAAATATAAGTAGAATCATAAGATTACAATATTGAAACAATAAACAAGATCACAGGTGTGGGGGTAGGAGATGGAAGAAGAAGAGAAGGAAGGTGAGCAAAGGATACCTTGAGAGAGGGAGACAAGAGATTGGAAAAATAAGTGATGCCTCAGATTGAGGCCAGGCTTCCCTTTTATAAGCGAAGGGAGCACTGTTACAATAGTAAAATAAAACAGTACATTGAAACAGTAAAATAAAAAAGCTGGTCATGAACAGTAAAAAGTGAACAATATTTTTACTATTCATCACTTGGTAAATCAGTAGAATAGTTGCTGATGTCATCATCCTACTCAGCGTTGATCGCGGGGGAATCGAACATCAGGTGGTAGAGAATAGTTGCTAATATCATCATCCTACTTAGCATTGATCGCAGGGGAATCTTGAATCAGTGTGAAATAATGGAAAATTAACCATCATCAGCCAGTCTTAGAGTGTCATACTCCGCATCATGTCCAAAGATGTTAGAATAGGGATCATCAACCGAAGCCTCAGAAGATGCTTCTGATTTTTCTTCATGAAATTATCATTTTCTAATGACTTTTTTAGCAAATTAATCAAATCCTTTTTATTAAGTCCATTAAGAACATTTTCTTCTTAGACTTAGAGGATTTGTCAGATTTTGTGGATGAAGCAATTGCCTTCCCCTTTTGCAAGGTGGAAGGTGAAATAGGGGCCTAGATCTGGAGATATCTAGTTGAAGCAGGTGAAGTAAGAGAATCATAAGGAATTGCTAGAAACTTCTTTCTGTCTTGTAGATCCATAGCAGTTTGTGAGAAATCCATTATCACATAATCAATAATATTTTGGGTATGGGAGAACCTATCCCACCATTTTGTAAAACAATATCGGACCAGTATGTTACCATTCCTCTCATAACTCCATCTCATTATCCAATGGATTTTGTACCTTTGGTAAAAATGGAGAGAATAAGGAAATTTTTGTCACTGTCTGTCCAATTGGGAAGTAACAGCATTTGTGAAAGCAGTTGAATGTTTTTAAAAGCACATTAGAAAAGTTTTCTGGGATGCGGCCAAATTGATCCCACCATTGGAGATACCAGAAAGGAAGCTTTCCTTAGAA
This sequence comes from Cyclocarya paliurus, assembly GCA_029856935.1. NCBI lineage: Eukaryota > Viridiplantae > Streptophyta > Magnoliopsida > Fagales > Juglandaceae > Cyclocarya > Cyclocarya paliurus. Next base: position 33,792,981 of record CM056950.1, on the reverse strand, counting down.
TTTTTTTTTATCAAAATTTAGAAATCAGGAATGACTCATATCAGATACTTGGTGTAATATGAATCTGGACCAAGCAGTAATATAGTCATGGTAGGAGAAAAAAATTTCAGAATTAGCAAGTCGTTTTGAGGAGAAGGGGTTGGTGCCCCATTCTTCTTCAGAGATGACTTGTAAAATATAAGCATTGTGATAAATAAGTTTAGTGGAATCAGTTTTATCATAAATGGGCTTTATGATAATGGAGTTAGTTTAGATTAAGATATTGGAGTAAAATTACAAATTTTTAGCAGAATTTTCTGGAATCCAATGAGAATCAGGGGGAAAATAGGATGAAGCAATTTTGAAATAGTCATTTTGTTCGACCTGTTTGGTTCAATGTAAAACAGGTTAACAGAATAACATTTTTGAATATATGGAGTTTTGCATTTGGGAAGTATATATGGAGCTGGAGCAGGTGCTAGAGCTACAACTTTAGCATAGAGATCATGATCAGTTGAAAGATTTAAAGCATAAGAAGTAGGTGAAACAATTTTGCCTAAAGGGGTGAATCTATTGGCAATTTCTAGGGAGGAAGTAGGTTCATTCTTGATAAGTCGTTTATCAGGAATGGATGGCAAAGCAGGTAAAGCAGACATTAGAGTAGAATTTTTATTCCTTCATTTTTTCTTTTCCATGGTTGGGGGTCTGCAAGAATTCACGAGTAAGGAAATCAGGAATGGAATTTTCAGAACCTGAAATATATTCAATATCAAAATAAAAAACACTTAAAATAGCTTACTAACGTGCAAAAATATGTTTTGATGCAATATTTTGAACATCTTTTTCTAAAACATATTTAGCACTTTTGCAGTCAATCCTTAATAAAAATTTCTTATTAAGTAAATCATTTTGAAATTTTGAGATGCATAGTACTATAGATAATATTTATTTTTTAATAGTACTATAGTTACTCTGTGCAGGATTCCAGGCTCTTGAATGGAAGCGAACTATTTGTTCAGAAGAACCTGGTGAAACAGTTTGTTTCAGAATGCCGCCATAACCAATGTCAGAGCATCCGTTTCAACAATTTTAAAAGAATCAGAAGTAGGAATACCAAGTCATAACAGAGTTTTGACTGTGCCTTATTTTTTGGACAAGAGTAGTGTGAATATCTGACCAAGGTGGAGGATTTTGTTGTAGTCGTTTAAAAAGAGGATGACATTGTTTCCTTATGTCTTGGTAGAATTAAGCAACATAGTTAAGAAATCCAAGAAATCTCTGTAACTGTTTTTTATCAAGAATAACATCAGGGAATTTGTTGGCAAATTTAATGGCTCTGTTAATAAGTCTGATTTTGCCTTCAGAAATATCATAACCAAGGAATCTAATATTGGTTTGGAATAATTTGATTTTTCTAACTGAAACAACAAGACCATTTAATCTAATGATGTCAAGGAACGAATTTAAATATTTCCAATGTTCATAAATAGATTTGGAGAATATGAGAATCTCATCAATATAAACAATAGAGAAATGAGTGAATGAATTGAAAATATCATTTATGATATTTTGAAATTCACTTGGAGCATTTTTTGTACCAAATGGCATAATATTCCACTCAAAATGACCAAAAGGAGTGGCAAAAGTAGTCTTATATTTGTCTGACTCACTAATCTGGATCTGCCAAAATCCTGACTTAAGGTCAAATTTAGAGTAAACAACAGCATTATAAAACCTATGAATTAAGTCATTTTTATTGGGAATAGGATACTAAATCCACTCTAAGACTTTGTTCAAGGGTTTGTAATTAATAACTAGTCGAGGGGTACCTCTCTCAATCTCAGCATTTTTCTGGACATAGAAAGCAGCATAAGACCAGGAGGACTTACTATGCCTGATTATCTTTTTCTTGAAGAGATCATCAATTTCTTTTTTGCAAAATTCTAAAGTTTCGTTATTCATTTGAATAGGCCAAGCTTTAGTTGGAATATCATTTTCATTAAAATTTTAATGTAAGGTTAAGAAATAACATGTTTCTTTCTATACCAAAAAGCATTAGGAAAATCATAACAAATTTCAAAAATCAATTTTTTTGTTAAAATCATCGATTTTTTATTGGAGCAAATTACTGGACAATTGTTAAGAAATCTTTTTGTATCTAATTTCCTGCTGGAGGAAATTCAAATGCTTTTTTTTTTTGCAGAAAGTAGAGATTTCAAACTTTTGTCAGTATCAATTTCAATTCGGGAAGCAAATTTGAATTTAACTTTCTGACCAAGAAGGTTGGTAGTAATACCATCCCTTTCAGTTATAAAAGGATATAAAGAAGAAATAAAAGGGATTTCTAATATGACTTTATCCGACATATTTCGGATTAAAATAGAGGAAATTTTAAAACAGACATTATCTTGGCAAACATGAGCATTGTTAAGCTCATAATTGATCTTCATCTGAGATCCATTTGCTGAAAATAAACATTCAGTAAATTTCTCAAAATATTTACTCGGGATTAACCCTTCTTGAATACAATTTAAATCCGAACCAGAATCAATCATAGTAACAACAGAAAATGAAAAATCGTGTGAAACAACAATAGTAACAAGTGAAAACTATTTTGGAAGAATAGTATGATGGATCAAGCAGATTTGGTTATCAGAAGTTTTATCTTCTTTTTTACCAGAATCTGAATCATTCGTTTGCTTATTATTAGAAGGAATTTCCTGATCAAATTGTTTGTCAATTTGAAAACGTAAAAATTCTTGTTTTAAAACATCATTTTCTGATTTCAGATTATTGATTTCAGATTTGAGTTCAATGATATCTTTTTTGATAAAATTAATTTCATGTTGTAAATCACTGCTAGAAATATTTTTGAGTTTTTTCTTTCGAAATCTCTCCAAAGTGTCTCGAAAACTAATCCTTTGTTTAGAAGTTTCTGGTTCTTGACGAGCTATAGTTTTCTTAAGGTTTAGAAGATATTCTTCTTCGAGCTCGGGATTGGTAATTTGAGAAATTAAAGTTAATAAATGATTTTCTTGTTATTCGGTTTTGGATAAAACATTAATTGTTTTATTCATAATTTTGCAACAAGAATCATTGCAATTGCAACCTAGCTTGATATAAGGAGAATCAAGAGATTTAGCTTCTGAGTGATATTCTGAATCACTAGAGCTGATCTCATGGTCATCAGATGATGAAGTAGAATGTGTTTCTAGGAGTCAAAATAATTCTTCTTGATCAATGACATTGATATTTAATTGATTAAGTTTCTTTTTGAATTTATTGGGCTTTTGAAGACATTTATCAGCAAAATGCTTAGATTTGTCACAATTGCAACAATTTCCTTTTGAAAAATTCTCTTTCTTAGGAAAATATTTAGTTTTGGAAAAGGGTTTTTTAGAAGATTTTTTATAAAAATCATCATGGAGTTTTCTCCTTGTTTCCCCACGAGGTTCGAAAAACTTAGTAAAATGCTATGCTTTCGTCTAGATGGAGTAACAGGAGGAAAACCATATTGTTGACAAAAAATTATCCATTTCATATTTGGCTTTCTTGTTGTCCTTCAGCTGTTCACGAATCATTTTTTGATCATTACACATATGGATACCAATTTTCTTAATTATACTGCAAATATCACCATAGGTGTAATTGTCATAATTAAGAAATCAAGAGATATCAGTAAGTTCATCTTTGACTTTATGAGCAAATAAACGAGGTAATCCATTAATAAATTTTTCTTTCTAGTAAGGTTTCTGACTGTCGTCATGGAGCATTATTCTGAAAATAAAAATATCTTGATACCAACTATAATCAGACATTGTATGTCATATTAAATTATTCAAATAATCAGAAATACGATTGATAATGTTGGAAGGAGTACCAATGAAATCTATTACTATATATAAAAGCCAAGTTTTAACATCTGACTTGGCATCTACACCATATTAATCGGTAATTTCCCCAAACGCATTAATCGGTAATTTCTCCAAACGTCAACGGTAGTGATATGTCTCGAAAATCGCAACTGGCGTTTTCTGATGAGGTTCAGGTTCGGTTTGAAATGAGATTTGTGAAACACGTTTTCACTCTGCGATATCTTCACTAGCCCCAACCAAACCAATGCCATTTCTTTTCCTTTTCTTTCTTTAATCCTTTCGAAACCCACAGACCCAATCAGATAAACCAAAGAAAAAAACCAAAATAAAACAAGAATAAATTCCATCCTTGAGTAGATGAGCCTCTTCTGATCTTCAACTTCAGCTGCGGAAGGTTCATTTGATCTTTATATTTCTCTGTTGTTTTCTTTTTTTTCTTCAATTTTTTTTTTCGTTATCGCTGTATTGAAGTTTGATAGAATTTATAGTCTACGAATTCGGAAGGTGTGATTTGATAAAGCACGTTTCCGGTAGCGGGGCTGGGACACCTTCGAATCGATCGGTCGGAGGAGCATCAGAGAAATTCAAACTACAAATGCCGGTCCTTTTCAATACTTTTCAGGCTCGACATCAAGTTCAGGCTCTTCGATGGCTCCGATTGGGCCCTTTTCAATACTACTCGGCCTCCACCATCGATGTGAACTCAAAGCGATCATTCTGTTTGTTCGGTATGCAAACTTTCTTATTTTCATTTTACTCACCATTTGGCTAATACGTTTCAATCTGGTATGGGTATAGAATTTGTGTAGTTTACTCTATTGGTTTCTTAGTTTTTGCTCTATATATTTCTCACTGCCGTAGCCCAGCCGTGAGCCCACGTAGAGCCACCACTAGCCATCATCGAGAGGCCTCTGTTTTAACTCTACGAAACATAGCATTCACCTCTCCTTTTGCCAACCACTGCAACCACCACACCGAGAGCCCCACCACGTCGAGACCCCATTGAAAACGCTGCCACAAACTTTCCGGCACCCCCCAGTGGATCGTGCCAATCTGAGAGTTCCGCTTCAGTGATTGATTTGTGTGGTTGTGTCGATTCATCTACAAATTGGTTATTTCATCTTTTCATCATGACCGTTCATGCAGGGTCGAAGCAAAACTTCAAGCGGTGCAAGTTTTTGGTCACCAATTACATAACATTAATATATAATTCTTACCTTAATTTTCTTTTCATGATTTTTATTTTGTTTTTTGTTTTTTACTTACGACTGCTGCATGCATGCATGTGATCATGTGGAGTATATGTGTTAGAATGTTTTTACTGATTAATCATTGATCTATTGTGGCTTGCCATTGCCACAAGCTAGCTAAGTCGTACGTAGTAAATGCCATATATATTTGTCATTAATTTTCTGATCATCTGATGATTACAGACACGAATTAAGGTTGCCAGCATGCATGTAACGTGCCAATGCTATTGTTATTGTTGTACAGAACAAGAGCTTGCAAACAAAAGTTCTCCAGTCATGAAATGTTCTAGAATCTGTTCTCGGTATGCAAACTTTCTTATTTCCATTTTACTCAGCATTTGGCTAATACGTTTCAATCAGGTATGGGTATAGAATTCATGTAGTTTACTCTATTGGGTTCTGATGAAGTGGAGGGGGCTGGCGCCATGGTGTGGCTTGGTTGTAGCTCACGGTGGGGGAAAGGTTACTCTATTTCGGTGGTGCAAAACAGAGTGCTACTTGCAGTGGTTTACGGTGGCTGGGCGATGGAAGATACTACAGGATATCTAGGTGCTTTCTAACAATTGAGTTTCTTTTCTGGGTAGATTAGAACCATATGAATATCGAATCCTGAGTTCTCTTTGCTGAAAATCTGATTTTTCTCTTCGAGTTTCTCTTCGCTGAAATCTAATTTCTCGATCTAGACTTCTCGGAGTTAAATCAGTGAAGTTTAAACATGATGAGTTGTCATTCAGCCCGCAATAATCGGGTCAAGTTTAACTGCGAAGGGTCAAGCGGTGCATAGTTTTACAGTTTATACTCAACCATTCAAATATTTTGAATATTATTCATATTAGCCTATTATCTATACCAAGCGGTGCAATTAATGTGCATCTCATACGAAAAACTATGAAATAAGCATACGAAAACACGAAGAGGCAACCGAATGGCCAAGTTACCATTTGAATTTACATTCTTTTGTATTTGTTAAAAATCAAGTTACTGTTATGACATATGACATTTAAACAAAAAAAGGATAATTTTTTTTTAAGGAAAAATAAGTGACTGTAGTTCCACAATCTAAATTCCAATCTAAGTGGTTGTAGCAAATAAATTCCAATCTAAATGATTCTTCTATGGATTCATGGGCAAAAAAGCAGGAAATAATTATGTATAATAAACTATTTACATTTATAAAATTAGTTTGTAGATTGATAAAAGAACATAAATGCATAAATTAGTTTGGCTAATGTACACGAAGTACGTACTTAATGCATGGGTTTGAAAATTTCTCGAGATCATCATTAGTGTTGGGGATATTATTGATTATGGTACTAATTGTATCTATTTTATATTGTTTTAAATTGAACAATTATATATATATATATATTATATTTTTAATATTGTAAATTGAGCATGAAATAATTATTGGTAAAATGAACTCTTTTATATACGCATACTCCATTATATATATATTTGATATATATTTTTTTATATAATTGTAGTAATGATTATGTATAATGAACTATTTAAATTTATAAAAGTCGGCATAAATAACGGTCCGTGCATTACACGGGTTATATGCTCGTATTTAATAATAGTGTAGATCAAAGTATTAATGCCATCAGGATGAACTCTCCCAACAGTTTCATCAAAAATAGGCAACCCTTCTTCATTACACTTTACAACGTTCTGAATGGTTATCTTGGTGTCATCAGTAAGATGTTTATCCCACCAATTGCGCAAAACACCAGAAAAGCCATTGGTTAAAATAAAAACAATATAAGGTTGTTGAATATTGTTATTAATGTAAGCATTTGCAACTAAAGACATTTTACTCATGGTATTGAGGATTTCTTGTTCAGATAATCCGTCAATATTCCATTTGTAAATTTTGTCAGCAGAATAAGAAGATTGAGTTTGAAATTTTTTTTTTTCAAATCCTAAACCAGGAGGAGTAGGTCTAGAATACCAGTTCTTTGTTAGAGCCATTGGGTTGGGTCATTTTGAAGAAAATCTGGCAATTTCAGGCTTTGAATCAAAATCATGAAAATTATTTTCAAGTAAATCATTCTCTTTGGCTACAGAAGATTCATCATCAGATGATTCCTGTGGTTTCAACAAGAACAATATCTGGCCCATCACCGTTTAAGGCACTGGTAGAAGGTTGTTCTTTCTTAAGATCAGAAAGCATTTGATTAATTTTATCTAAGGTTTTGACTTGGGTATCTTTAAACTGAATTTTTGGCCGTTCCTGAGGTAAAATAATCAAAGGTTTTTCAACAGTTTTTAAAATAGATTTTGACTGATCTTTTGGGTAGACCAAAGGATTTTCAATATTTTTAAAAATAGGGTTAGAAGATGAAGCAAAAATAGGTTTCCCTGCTTTTTCTTCAATTTTGTCTCACTGTTGTCTTATAGTATGAAGAGCAAGGTTTACAAAATTGTTTTGGTAAATAATTTTATTTGTTTTTTTCAAAATCTTGTCTTCATTTGGATCACGGGACACAGTTTGAGAAATTTTGAAAGGAGAAGCAGGTATTTCCGTTCCTTTATGAGAAATAAGAACTGTATCCAAAGGAGGGTGACTATATTAGATCACCATTTTGCCTTCTTCCTTTACAAAATCAGTTTTAAAAACATTTAAACTATTTTTTGAAATATAATAATTTTCAAGAAAATCAAAGAAAAGAATGTGCCTTTGTAGGACATTTATGTTTTCTTTCCATTTTCTTTTAACTCAGAGTTTTTCAGAGTAAGAAAAAGTAGCATGATAAGTTTTTCGCTTATCACGGTTTTTTTTTGAATTGTATTCATTGAAAAGAGCAATTAAGTCATAGTTAAAAGTTTTATTTAAAATAGTTAAACTATGATGAATTGGAGGAATATGGGCTACCATATCCGAAGCTATAGGAGATAAAGATGAAGTATCTTCGTCTTTATTAGCTTCTTCCTTTACAAACTTATCCTTGTATGTTTGAGTATCCTTAGCAGAATAATAGGCAAAAGTAATCTGAGAGGATGTCGTAATTCCTTTCAGTTTTAAATCAGGATTAACAGGAAAATTAATGTTTGGTTGGGCTGTCTTAGCTGAATCTTCCAAATATTGTTGGAGTTTTTGGTCTCTCCTTACTGGAATCTCAGATGCAGAACCAACAAAAGAAGATCTAGACCCTGCAAAAGAATTTCTTCTTAAGTTTGGAGTATTAGTTCGATCAAAACTAATTTTAATAGTCCCATCTAAGAATTGTTGAATGTAATCTAAATTACATTCAGTACGAATATTTTTAGCAGGAGGAACTACATTTTCTAAAATACATTATTTGGGTAAAACATCTTTCCAAAAAATCATTTTTGGAATTTGGACATTTGCATCTGGGATAGAACTCTGAACAAGAAGAGTTTTGCCTGCAGTTGGTTTTGAAATAGCTTTTGCATTTAAATTCATTTTTAGAAGACGATAATAAATCTGGTAAACAAGAGCAAAATGTTTGCTTCATTCTAGCATATCGTAGCCAGAAGTTAAAATATTTAAAATCAAAACTTTAATTATATGAGGATCATCCATAGCAATTGTAATATCAGGAAAACAATCAAAATGAACAGGTCCTCCGTACAAGCAGGATTGAATTATACCAATAGTACTAGTTTCAGAATATATATATATATATATATATATATATAAATATATTCTGCAGATCTGAGTCAGAAAGCAGCGTTTGGATCCTCAGAAAATCATTCTGAATGGAAAATATTTAGGACATACCGCGTGTATTCGAAGTTTAAATGTGACGCAGGTGAGGTACATATAGATATATAATATTGCGTAGATTATGAGTAATGACTATAATTTTAGTCCTTTTTCTGGGTTCAATGTCACAAGCAAGCTGGTCATGTGCATGGATGTACAAATTACCACAGGTGGAGTCGACGTTCTCGGATGATGATGATGGCACTGATGTTTGTTCTTTTCTATTCTCCAACAATGAATAGGGACAAGAACATCGATCAGAGATGCAGTATTTTTTTTTATCAATATATATCTAGTCTCTGCACGCAATAATCAACTTTGTCTGAGTTGGCAATCAGAGTAAAAGAGTAGGTATTCCTTTATCGTTTTTTTTCCATTTGTGAATAAATAATTCGTTTGAAGGAATTGATTTAAGGACGTGTTACGCATTAATCCCAGGTGATCCTGCTTCAGCCTAAAATCGAAAAATAAGATGCACTTGACCTTCTCGGCGGAGTTCCATCAAAGAGATTTTTCTCAATTATGTAAAAGAGAGGGTACGCTAGCATACCTCTAAAAATCTTCCTTATATTCTGTATTTGTATCTCATTTTTCGGAGGGGTCTAGCTCACTTTTTGCTTTCGATAGTTTGGTAGTTGTACTTTCTTGAGGGAGCATGTTGTCACATTTAATACGGTAACCTTCTGGGCCTCAAGACCACTCTCGCTGATCCTGGACTTGCCCTCTCGAGTGGGCGCATTAGTGAATTTAATGCGACATGCCTTTGAGGTTCATGATGAGCCCATTCCTAACACGGATAGGTTTGTTCCGCAAACCCGTTGGCACGCTCTTCACGATGGGCTTCTTATGAGTGATGAGGTGGGCCATCACTTTCCCCCGATAGCTCTGCCCCCATCCCAGAGCTATCCCCATCCCTAAATGACTGACATTCGGGCCGCTCATCCAACCTTCTTGCCTCGTACATAGGATCCAGTTCAATGGGCTTGTTCAATGAGCTTAGGTAGGTTTTATCTGGGCTGATCTTAAAGAAAATTAGATCCACGTTTGTGTGCTATTTAAAATATGAAGAGGGAAAAAATGAATATAAAACCAATATCATCAGTTAAAGCTACAGCAATGGGTCTTGGAAATATATTTATCTAGATGCGCGCAGCTTCATCACTGAATGGTAGCCTGTTTCAGATTTATAAAGAATTTTAATATTTTTAGTATTGGCTAAATTCGGTTTCAAAACAATAGCTATTTAAAATATGAAAGAGGGAAAAAGTGAATCTAAAACCATCGTCAATTTACATACCGGCTTCTAAATAGAATTTTTGGTCTTGGAAATATATTTATCTAAATGCAGCTTCATCACCTCATGAATGGCAGCCTTCTTCTTGTTTCAGATTTATAAAGAACTTGTTAGTATTTTTAGTATTGGTTAAATTCGGTTTCAAAACAATAGATAACGTTTGTTTTTTTAGTTTGGGTAGATAGATCAGATTATCTATAAAGATAATGGGTAACGGTTGATAAGAGATCATCAATGCTCTATTTATTGAGGTAAGTTTGAGTATTGGATGACGATGAAGCTTTGACGATCTCAAAATTCAAAATTTAGATAAAAGGGCATGCCATATGGAATTTTGAAGAAGAGTTAGGCCGGGAGGTTTTGATAGTGACTTGAGATGAGATGAAATTATTTGAATAAAATATTGTTAGAATATTATTTTTATTTTGAAATTTGAAAAAATTAAATTGTTTATTGTCTTTTGTATGAAAGTTTGTAAAAATTATAATGATTAGATGAAATAAAATGAATTAGAATGAGATGAGTGTCAAGTTATCTTCGAATTTTTAGGAATGCGATTTTAAAATTAAAAACACTTTAATCAATTCAGAGGCTCTTTGGAGCATGAAATTTCTTACGCAATCAGATACTCATGATTATAAGGTATCCAAGTGTGCCAAAAGAGAAAAGAGATTTGAGACTTTTTACAAAAAATATTTCTCTTAAAGTTTTGTGACTTAAGTTGAGTTCAACTACGGGATGTTCCACAAAAAGAAACAAAGTTTGTAGATTATGTGACAGCTATTGTCGTGATAATTGTAGATTTGTATTATAAAGGATTTGTAAGAAATTTATTTGTATTAATCTTCAAATAGCGGAATTGATTTGTTCTGGATATGCTGCCCGGGACTAGTTTTACCTCTAAAGGATTTTATTAAAAGAGTTTATTTTCGTTACCAAAGAGCCTTGTCTTGTGGTTGGCTTATTTGGCTCATCGTTCAAATTTTTTATTCGATGTTGTGATTTGATGCATGTAGGCTAATTCGAAATTTAATAAATATTGCTAATTTTTTTCATAAATTAAAATTGAACAAAGAATTGTGGCATGCACATATTTACTTCCTCTAGCTGTTATATATTCAGGACCAATATTATAATTTCAATTGGCATAAGAGATTTAGAGCACTCTCAATGACTTTTGTATTATACAAAAAATATAAATTATTTGAAAAATTGCTCTAAAAATGAGTTCTATCCGATTACGTAAAAGGAATTGTAAAATACAATTAGCTACAATAACCCGCTATAAGTACTGGTCATCATGTAAATTTTTTATTATTATTGATATTTCATTTACTTCCTCATTTTCTTTTACTTTGATTTTTATTATGTAAGCAAATTCTTTTTATTGTTCATTATTTAAAACACATATTTCATTTTCTTCTAAAAAAATATCTTGGAAATGTTTTTAAACCAATTTTTTCATATTTTGATTTTATTTTTAATTTTTATTTAACTTATATATTTTTGTTTTACGTGTATAGGATTGAATTATTTTAAATTGTATATAAAAAAATATGGATATTGTAAATTTATTGGTAGAAATGAAGTATTTAAAAAGAATAAAAAAAATATTTAAATGATATAAAGAAAAATAGATAAGTTAATGAATGACATATTGTAAAAGTCGGTATATAAAATAGAAAAAGTAAGTTTTGGGGATGTATTTTAAAAGATAGGATAAAGAATTCATTGTGAGTGCTTTAGTGCGTTCACTCTAGATTTAAAATTATTTTATAAAACGTACAAGTCTTAAGTGTGTAAACCTACTCATTTCTTCTCTCTCTCGTAAAAACTCAAGAGCTCCAAATTTGATTTTTGTCAGAGGAGGCTTTCTCCTCCTTCTCCATCTCTTTTCCCTCATTCTTCCATCTACTCACCTTGTCTATCAAGGTAATTCTTTTTGCTTAGTTTCATTTTTCTTCCTTCAAGGTTGAAAAATAAAGATCTATGGCTTTCCGACAGTCCCGAGAGATATGTGCGGCAAAAGCAGACTCTTAGGCTGCAAATCATTTGGAAGAAAGTGGATGTTTTGCAAAAATCATCGTGCGTGGTCCTCACGCACCGCCCACAACTGCGCGTGGTCCTTACGTGCCACTTCTTTCGGTAGCTCTTCTCGCCACACTTGTCAGATCAATGGACTCGCCACCCCTAGATCTTTTAGATCTGACCTTTGTGGCTAAAAAGAGATAAGCGTGTTGCCTTCACGCGCCATCTCAGATTCTGAAGTCTATTAGAGTTGGTCCAAATTATAATCCGTCATTTTTCACATCTATCTTACTGTTTTCCTTTTTGATTTCCTTATTGTTAATTAAAAAAAAAAAAGAGTTTGTTTATCGAACTTTGGTTTGTAGAGGTTGAGTCCTCTCCTTCTATGAAGGGTGAGGTTAAGTCTCTATTTAGGTAGAGGGAACTGTCTCTTGGACATTTATCTATAGAAAATATCAGCAGTAGTGAAGATCAGACTAGTCACAAAATGAAATAGTGTACTAGTGGAGCTCCAAATGCATTATTTTGGTTTATGATATTGTTAATGTCTTAATTTGCACAACTGACTGAAAGAAAGGAAAGAATTATCCCCGGCCCAAGATATGATTCGGGTTTCGATACGTTGCTCTTCATGTACATCCATATAATAAATAATAAATAAGTGAATAAAAGTAAATAAAGAGAGACAAGAATTTATGTGGTTTGGCATATTGCATATGTCCACGAATTGTTTGGAGGAGGAATCCACTATAATAGGTGGTTTTACAATCTCTCATGACCTTACACATCTCACTATACAATGAGGAAATTTAGGGAAGGTCATTTGGAGTTGTAGTGGAGTTTGGGTGTATAGAGCTTCTGTGGAGAGTCTGTCCGTTTTGTGGGGGCTCTCCTCATATATATAGAGGTCCAACTTGCCTTAGAGTGATTACCTTGTGAAGCATTTTCCTTTTTGGAGTCTCAATCCCTTTCCTTTTAAGAGTCGGTGTATGTCTTTCTTCTTAGGAGTCTGAGTCAACTTGTTCTATCTCTTCTTGATTTTATCTCTTAGCTTGATCTTCGGCCATATCTCAAGGCTAAATTATAGGTTGTTGATTTAACCCCTATAGATGCAAGCGATTTTTAAGGATGATTTACTGGACAAGAAGGCCTTAAGAATCTTCAAGTCAATAATCTGTAGAATAAATTTTGAAAATTGATCCATGTTTCCCGTTCGGTCTTTGGTTTTCTGTTTGTTTTGTGCTAAGTGGTGAGGAGCTCAGCTTGGAGAGATAGGTGGGAGATGTACTCGACAACATTAGGTGTGAGCGTGGAGCTTTGCTTTGGCGGGAGGTGTTCTCGACCGCATTAGGTGAGAGTACAGAGCTTTACTTTGGCGGGAGATGTACTCAACCACATTAGGTGTAAGCATGGAGCTCGATATTGAGTTTGTTTATTTGTGTAAATGTTTGTTGTGAGAGTGTTTATCGTTGGAGAAGAGTACATATTTCCATGATTATTTTTTGTGTGTATTTTTGTGATCGTTTTTGCTTTTGTTGGTAGTAGGGGATTTTCTGCCCCTGGTGTAAATTGTTGTCTAAGTTCTCGTTTTGTTATTGGTGTTTGTTGTCTAAGTGGTCAAGGAGCCCGTCGACCCCCTTGATCCATCTTAGGCAGTTGTTAAGCCCCTCGACTTGTTCCCGAAGGACACCTGCGTGAGGTGGTTGTAGAGCTTAGAAGCTTGTTCTTGATTGTAACCCACTGGTGGCAGTTGTAGCGGGAGGATGCCTCGACTAAGTAACTATGGTGATGTGTGTAGCTCGAGGCTGCCTCGACCACATAACTCTAGCGATGGGTGTAGTGGGAGGATGTCTCGACCGCATAACTCTTGCAATGAGTGTAGTGGGAGGATGTCTTAACAGCGTAACCTCGGCAATAGAAGTGTAGCGAGAGGATGCCTTGACCACGTAACTCTGGCAAGTGGCGTCACAAGAGGGTTCCTCAACCTTGTAGCCTTGGCGAGTGGATTGTAGCAAGAGGGTTGCTCAACCTCGTACCCCTGGCGAGTGGCGTAATGAGAGAGTTTCTCGATTGTGTAGTCTTGGCGAATGGAGTGTAGCGGGAGAGTTGCTTGACCTCGTAAATCTGATGAGAGTAGGTATATCGGGAGAGTCCCTTAACCCTGTAACCTTGGCAACTGGAGTGTAGCGAGAGAGTTGCTCGACCTCGTAACTCTGGGGAGTGGAGTGTAGCGGGAGAGTTGGTCGACCGCATACCTCTGGCGAGTGGCGTAACTAGAGAGTTCATTGACCGTGTAGCCTTGGTGAGTGGAGTGTAGAGAGAGAGTTGTTCAACTGCGTGACTCTGGAGAGAAAAGGTGTAGCAGGAGAGTCTTTCGACCGCATAACCTTGGCAACTGGAGTGTAGCAGGGGAGTTCCTCGACTGCGTAACTCTGGCTAGTGGAGTGTAGTAAGAGAATTGCTCGACTATGTAACTCTAGCGAGTGGAGTGTAGTGGGAGAATTACTCAACCGCATAACTCTGGCGAGTGGCGTAACGGGAGGGTTCCTCGACTGTGTGGCCTTAGCGAGTGGACTGTAGTGGGAGAGTTGCTTGACTGCATAACTCTGATGAGTGGAGTGTAGCGGAAGGATGGCCTTGACTGCGTAAGTCTGGTGATGAAAGTGTAACGGGAGGATGCCTTGACCACGTTGGTGTTAAAGTTGAGCTTAATTTCTTCGTTGTAGTGGAAGACAAAAATGCAGCCGCACTCTATGGTGGGAGCTAGAGCTCCCTTTGTTCAAAATTAAAACCATACAGGTTAGATTAAATAATTCAAATCATAAGTTTGAGATTTACAAACCTAGTCCATCTCGCTTGAGTGTGGTGAAGGCTAGTGACACGTGAGCACGATGCTCGTTGGCAGTCATGCTTTGGCAACAATGAGGACACGGGATGCCTGCAATACAGAACGGTTTGTTCTGATGACAAAAAATTAAGATGATGAGCAATGCTTGAAAGGGGCTTCGCAGTCTGTGTTTCATGCCACGCAGGTGATTCCCAACGAATTATATTCTCGGGGTGTACAACCACTACATTTCTCATAGGACCTCAAGGAGCTTTGTGGGAAAAATCTTCCAAAAATCAAATTCGTTAGAAAAAATAAAATAGCAAGTTTAAGAAAAACTAGAACAATTTAGCTATTGGTTTCGATTCTTCGAGACTCTAGGTTGACATGCAACCATGGTGCATTGTTCATCAAATAATAAATATGAGAAATGTCAGTCACAAATAGAGAGAAGATAGTAAAAAATATATACTAAGGCTATGTTTGAGTGTTGAGATGAGTTGAGTTAAGTTAAGTTGTAAATAGTAATATTTTGTAAGTCTCATTCAAATGTGTTCAACTTTTTTAGAAAGAAATGAGTTTAACTTTTTAGATTAAAATGTATGAAGTAGGTTGAAACGTGTTTAACTTTTTTTTTTATGGTAAGTTAAAAAAGTAATAGATCACATTAATAATGAGCTTGAGAACATAAGGACAAAATTGTAAGAAAAATACTAAACCAAAAAACACTATTCGGATAACGGCTTTTATAATCCAAGATATAAAAGCACGGAATTGGCCAATGCCTGCAAAGTTATGCAATGAGATAATTTTGAGAATTTTATAAATGGATAATAATAATGTGATTTAAGGTGAGTTCAGCCACGGGAAGTTTCACGAGAAGAAGCCAAATTTGAAAATTGTTGGAATTTCTCGCTACCGCTATGGTAAACACAAAACGTATAATTTTATCGTGTGATGGAATTGATATTATAAAGGGCGGCTTGAAAGAAATTTATTTGTATTAATTTTCAAATAGTGAAATTGGTTTGTTCTAGATAGACTGTCCCGGAGTGGTAATTTGACCTTTAAAGAGTTATTTAAATAGCAACAATTCTACATACAGTCCGTTGGTGCAGTTGGTCGTGCAGTCGGATGACGTGGCATGATGCCACGTCATTTGATAATAAAAAAATAATAAAAAAAAGAAAACAAGAAAACGACGAAAAGGAATTAAATTTGAATTAACAAAAACAGAGCTTTCGTCCCGCTGTGCGCCCCCCATTTCATTTCTCTGTTACTGAGGAAGACGAGTTGCGCATGGGTTGAGGGAGAACGGGCTTCTCTGTTCCAGACCAGTTTCGGGCGCCACACGAGACCACAAAATCGAACGGACCTACCCATTCCCGCGTGGGTGTACTGCTTTGGGTGGGTCAACCCAAACCCAACGTCGGTCTGGGTCTTCCTTGGTGGGTTTCAAGCCCGCGCTATTTGGGCCAGCTTCGTGGGCCAGCTTTGTGGGCTAGATTCGTGGGCCACCATTTCGGGTCAGTTTCGTGGGTCGGCTTCGTGGGCCACCATTTCGGGTCAACTTCGTGAGTCATCTTCATCTCCAAACAGTTGCCACCAAATGGTACCATCAATCTTCAATTTTTGCTTCAATCTGTAATTTTAACATTTATATTTATCTTATTAGATATGGCTGAGATTATAAATTTTCTGGTTTGTAGATTATAAATTCATCAAAACAACAAAAACGCTTAAGGATGGCTAAAAATGTTAATTGTTCAATTTATCTTGCAAGATTAGTATTTTTATTTTTATTTCACAGCATGTTGTGATTTAGATTAGATGTTGTTGGTTGCTAATATTAATTTTGTGGTTAGATTTGTCTGAAAATATTAATTTTGTGGTTTGTAGATCATCAAAACAATTGGTTCAAATGATATTTTTAGATTAGTTTTTTTTTTTCTTTCAAAAAATGTTGTGATTTAGTTTAGATAATGGTGGCTGAAAATACATGTTTTCTGGTTTGTTGGCTGAAAATACCACTTAATTGGTTTGTAGATATGTAGATCATCAAAAGAATTGTTGAAATGATTTTTTTATTTTCACTTATTATACAAAACAATTAATTTTATTAATTAAATACCCAATAATATTAAAAATATTGAAGATTGATGCTTGTAAAGTTTGATCAATGTGGTCCTATAAAAAAAAAGTCATGCTTACCCTTTTGAATATTATGCTTTTTCCTAAGATATATAGAATAATTCTGAAAAAACAGCCCATGGATGATCTTTTAGCTGCTTAATTAATTCAATGGATGATCTATCGGATATATATAATTTCCACCTTCTTTTACTTTCTATTAATTCAATGAATTTTTATTTTCTTTTTTATCAGTGTTTTTTTCTTGGAAAAAGTATGTATGATATTAGTCATCACTCTTGATCGATTGAATTAATTTTCCTGAACAGGGCATGGAAAAAGGAGAAGAACACCCATCTCCGCTAACACCATCTAGCTCAAATCCCTCAAACTTAGTATGTTATTTCATAATTAAAAAACTTATTGCAACTCAATGCATAACATCCTAATTATTATTATTATTATTATTTTTAATGTTAGGACATCCCTTAAACTGGTCTACTAAATTATCTAACTTATATGCACGGTTACTATGGACCAGTGCCTGCATGGCCATTGGCTTTCCTACCATATCCAGATAGCAACAAAAATCCAAGCAACATTCAGGTGCATGGTTGAAAAGTTTCGTTATTGTTTTTTAGTTATAAGTTAATCATTTTTTAAGCAATTTACATGTTTTCATTTTTTTGTTTGAAGCAAAACGTTGGTTATCCATTACAATATGGGATGGGACCTTCGAGGCCATTTATCGCTACAAGCTCCACAACGATTGCAAGATTTACTCAAGAAGATAGACCTGATATACTGGAAACTGAATCACCATGTACTTCTGCTAGAGTTGATGAAGAAATTTTGTTGGATAGACAAGATGAACGGGAAACTGATGATGGCACTACCAGTACACCACAGGTAGTGCCATCGTCAGATGGTGATGATATTATTGAGGAGCCAAAATCGGGGATGGAGTTTAATTCGTTTGAAGATTTGATGAGCTATTATAAGCAGTATGCTAAAAAATGTGGGTTTGGGGTGATGACACAAAGGAGTGAGACGTCAGAGGATCAAAGTGTCAAATATGTTACCCTTGGTTGTGCACGAGGAGGGAAGGCCCGGAATAGGAGTTCCAATGTCGCCAACCCACGTCCGACGGGAAAAACAGACTATAAGGCAATGATAAATGCCACTAGAGTCGGGGGAAAGATGCGATTGACAACAGTCCATAATACACACAATCATGGCCTTAGCCCACTGAAGTCTCGGTTTTTTCGATGTAACCGAGAAGTGAGTGAGACGGTTAAAAGAGTCTTAGACACAAACGACGCAGCTGGCATCCGACTTAATAAAAGTTATGGATCTCTTGTTGTTGGCGCTGGTGGTTTTGAGAACCTGCCATTTTTGGAAAAAGATTGTCGCAATTACATCGACAAAGCACGACATCTACGACTTGGCGCAGGTGGTGCTGGTGCACTTCGGGATTATTTTATGAGGATGCAATACAAGAATGATGGCTTTTTTGCATTGATGGATTTAGACAATGACGGGAGATTAAAAAATGTTTTTTGGGCAGATCCATGTAGTCGGGCAGCCTACCAGTACTTTGGTGATATAGTTACATTCGACACCACATACCTGACGAATAGGTATGGGATGCCCTTTGCACCATTTGTTAGTGTAAGCCACCACGGGCAGTCGATTCTTTTGGGAGCTGGGCTGATTTCCAGTGAGGACACAGAGACTTTTACATGGCTATTCCAAACCTGGTTGCAGTGTATGAACGGTGTAGCTCCAAAGGCAATTATTACTGATCAAGACAGAGCAATGAAAAATGCAATTGCTACTATCTTTCCAGAAACTCGACATAGATTATGCCTTTGGCATATACTGAAAAAAGTCCCTGAGAAGCTTGGGTCATATGCTGCCTATAGAAGTGGGCTGAAAACTCAACTAATGAAATGTGTGTACGACACACAAACTATTGAGCAGTTTGAGAAAGATTGGACTGGGTTTATTAACACATTTTCATTACATGACAATGCATGGTTGAAAAGTTTATATGCGGAGCGTGAGCATTGGGTACCGGTATTCCTAAAAGATCAGTTTTGGGCTGGAATGAGTACAACCCAGCGCAGTGAGAGTATGAATGCTTTCTTTGACGGTTATGTACATTCAAAGACAAACTTGAAGGAATTTGTCGACCAGTTTGACAGTGCGCTGAGGAAGAAAATTGAGAATGAAAATCATGCAGAATTCCAGTCATTTAGCCAGGTCATTCCCTGTGTATCCAGATCACCAATTGAGAAGAAATTTCAAGAGTTGTACACTAATATGAAATTTAGGGAAGTTCAGCAGCAAATATTAGGTGTGCTCGATTTGGATCCATCTCTACTTAGCTCGGATGGTGTAATTAAGAGTTATTTGGTAGAAGATGAAGTGTGTATTGATGAGTTCACTAAACTGGTTACATATTTTGTGAACTTTAATGAGGAAGGTTGTAATGCTAAGTGTTCATGTGGGCTATTTGAGATGAGGGGGATAATGTGTAGGCATATTTTGGCTGTATTCAAATCGAACGGTATAAAATCATTACCAGATAGATACATTCTAGATTGATGGAGGAAAGACATCAAGAGGAGATATACGTTAGTCTGAAGTAGCTATGACGCAGGAGATCAGAGGCCAAATGGTAATAGATATTCAATTCTGTTGAATATGTGTTATGGGATGATAACTTATGCGGCGGACTCTAATGAGCATTTTGAAGATGCAAAGAAGAGGATATATGAGATGACTGAATGTTATCGCGAGCACACACGCAACTTATCTTTGACCCAAACAGGTTCGAATTCTGAGAATTTTAAAGTCACAGGAGTTGGGTTTAATTCTTTATAACTACATAATTTCAATTTGAATTAATGATGTGAAATTTGTAACAGTTCTTTGCTCATAACAGGTTCGAATGTTGATTTTATGACACTGGACACAACTGGGGAAGGTAGTTCACAACAAGTCAAGAGTCCATTTATTGTCAGAGGGAAAGGAAGACCCCCATCTCTGAGGAGAGCATCCCGGATGGAGACAGAAATGCGCAAGGTTAAAGCCAAACAGAAGAAAGTACAAGTCAGAGGAAAGCACAAACAGGTGCATGTTTTAATTTATGAGATCTTTAAAAATATACATGTGAAAGAGTATTCTTACTTGTTACTTTATTATTAGCGAGATAAAGAAGATAAAGGAGATACACTAGAAGGAGATACACCAGCCTTGGGTACATGCAGAAATTTATTTGGGCTATCAGAAGTGGATATCAGCATACCTTCCCAAGTGCAGGTATCAGAAGTAAATCTATTTATTAGTCAAACAATAATTTCATATGTTGGTTATTGGTAGCTATTTGTATTGTGATCAAAGTTTCAAATGTAGAAAGTTGAGATGGTTACTTGCCATGTCTTTAATATTTACTACAAATTTTGTTATTTATAAACAGCCTGTTCTAGACAGCTCAGTATTTGATAGTGGTGGAACCCAGCATCGAGAAAATGTGATTGGTAGCCAAGAAAGTGTAACATTTCTAAACTTTGGACAATTTAATTATAATTATTTAATATGATATTAATATTTGGGTATTATTCGTAACAGGTTCGATTGGGTTGGATGGTGCACGATCGGACCTACTTGGGTATTGATGGATCACAACCGGAGCAAAAATAGTTGTTTTAAATTGTAAGTTCCTAGTCTTGGAGTTCATGGTTAGTCTCAACTGAAAAGACACCAGTTTTCAATTGGTTATGGAAATGAGAAATGATCTAGTGATAGAAATGTGCAGTCCATATTTTCAATTCTTGCTTCTTCTTTTTTCAGTTCTTGCTTTCTTTCTTTCTTTTCTTTCGTAGTTTTTTTTTTTTTTTTTTTTCCAGTTCTTGCTTTCTTTTTTGGTCCATGCCTTAAGCAGCTAGGTTGTTTATTATATTAGTTAACTTGATTTCAACATGTGTTATAAATATTTTCAGATTATTAATGTTAGGACAATGTGCAAGAAGCAGCAAGGGAAACGTATGGCTATTTCAAGGTTCCTTCCGACTATGGTATATATTAATGGTGGAACGGTTTTTGTGTAATTTAATAGAGGAAGATACCTCAAGGTTACTCTATTTTTATCTACTCGGTTTAAGAGTTTTTTGTTTGTAATTATTTATGTTGTAGTAAGTTTGGTGGTTTAGGGAAGTTTTTTGTAATGATTTTATATTCATATTCTGTTGTAAAGTGATATGCTTACCAATTATATTTGACAGAAGGTAGATTTTATAGATATTTATATTACTAGTGATGGAATTTGGCCAAATGGTCTTGAGAATGCATGGATGGATTTTAGTGATAATTATGGAATGCTAGGCATATAACAGGTGCATTCAAAGGCAAATGGTCAATGCATTGGTTGCTATAAATGACAGTAATCTATGTGGATTTGAGTAGGAATGTTTATTGTGTTGTTAGTACAGCTAGGTAACCAACTGAATGTTATATATGCTACTGCTATTTTTGTTGTTTTCAGGAACATAAATAGCAATATTTACTCTTCATTTTTTTGCTCTTAATCTGGAACTTGTAAATTTTTTGTTTGTGATATCCAATTCATTTTTTAAATTAGAAAACTACAATTCAGACAAAACAATATTGAAGTTCTCTAAAAAACACTTTTACAAATTTAATAACTAAATATTTACATATTTACAAATCAACTAATACAAATCTAAATATTTACATATAGCTCTGCTAGTCAATCCAAATCTAAAAATTTACATAAAACACTTAATTATACAAATCTAATAACTAATAACTTATAACACTTATACAATTCATAATACAAATCTAACATAACTAATAACTAATAACTTATAACACTTATACAAATCTAACTTACAGTCCATAATACAATTAAGTTCTGAAACTATTTACATATTTGCACTTAAATTACAAATTCCAATAAGATGTAACATATAACAACTATCGTGTCAATAAATAACAACTAACAACTACAAATAATCCAAAATACACCCGAGATAGCATGCGTGAATGCCTTAGGACAGCTTCTCTCTCAAGAAGTAGCAACTCCTTTTTCCGTACCTCCTCATTTATATTGTACAGCACCATCTCTATCTTCTTGACGTCATCCACTATCTTACGGAGCTCAGTTACATTATTTTCGACATCGATCAGTCTTTTCTCCAGCTCCTCCTCCTTTCTTGACATTTCATTTTTTTCTTTCTTCTAGCTCTAAATATTGATTACTATCAGCCCACTTGAAATATTTACAATATGGTAATCCCTGGTATTTGCACAGATATATGGCAAATGTTAAACGTACATAATATTAATTAATCTATTTTAAACATGTTAGATTTCAAGTCCTGTAGTTACCTTCGTGTTGTACTTTCGACACCCTAAGAAGGGTCGTCCTGGATTTGCCTTAGTATTTGAATATCTCAATTGTGCTTCAACCTCACAGAAGCACAAGGGAGGTGCCAAAGTACGTTTGCCAAAGGAGTTAGAACATAGTGATGATGACAACATTCTAGCATGAACCAAATTCACAAATGGAAATGCACACATATCAAAAGACACACATAAACCAATCTGCTGGTTTTCCCAGTAAATCATCATGTTGAAGAAATCAAGCAGAAATAAATGTTCAATCAATCAAGCCAACTGTTATAATAAAAGTTAGGTATTGGCAGAGTTCAGTACATGAATATGCCATGCCCTCTTGCTACAAGTTGCTTTCAAAAATTACCAATATCATTTAGACCAGTGTTTATGCAAACCTGACAGTGTTACTAGACCAAACTACAAAATAAAGAGACAAGAGATGATTTTATTTAAAGTTTTATTTTCTGGCATTGATTTCAAAATTGAAGTTCAATTTTGATGCCCACCTATAATGACTTTTGTTGAGAGGATGTTGTGCTGTAATTCAAATTGTTTATTTACATGCTCATTTTCATTACTGAGAGTAGTGTGTGTTAAATCAGATGACACCCAAAGAATTACTAGTAATTTTTTAAGAAGTACATGAAATTGAGCTCTTAGCATTTTATTGGATGGTGTCAAACTAAATTTTATAGAAAGTCTTCAGTAAGGATTCTAATGAGTTCAAAATAATGCATAACCATACTACTCCAACCATGATCACCAGTAAAAATACAAACCAAAAGAGTTGAAAAGTAAAACAAAAGCAAATAATAGACCAAGAAAATAATACAAAATAACCATATATAGGAATTAGGATTAACGACAATTAATATTTGTGCTTCAAAATAACTTATTATTTGATTTTAGATTCCTTGCTATATATGAACAGATGTTGGTGAAAGCTAGCTGTACTACTAGTTCGAGATCTGGTTTATTGGAAGAATCTCCCAGTATATATATAGAACTAGATCTACTAGTTCTAGCTATCTTTCTTTCTATATTGGTAATTATTCATCATGTACAAAATAATCATGTTAAGGTATTGGATATTAGGTAGTGATCATTGACCTACATATAACATACAATACATGATGCATATGCAGAGAGGAATTAATCGAAGCAATCTCAAATACAAAATAATCATGTTAAGGTATTGGAGTTAATATTTCACGTCTTCTGTATATATATAATCGAAGCAATCTCAAATAATGAGCGCTAGCGCTAGCTCTCTCACATGCAGTAGTACAGACACAGTACTTGTGCATGCTCGGTGCTCATACTCAAAATAGATCATGAATTTAATTAAGGTAAAGTTTACCTTAATCGTAGTCCAATGCAAAATATAAATGTAAAAAGTGTTTTCAGTGAGTTTTTATATCAATTATTTGAATAAAAATTCGGTATTATATCAACTAATATGTTTAAAAATAACTTAAAAAAACAAGATTTTGAATGAGACTGTAAGACCAAGACAATAAAAGTTTCAATTGTAACGCATAATACAATTGTAATCAAGAAAGGAATGATTTACTTGCCTTCAACCTGGATCGGACGGGTGAGTGTCTTTCGTTAGTCACCTTCTTCTAGGATTAGGGTTTCGGGTTGAAGTTCCTGGGTTAGGGTTTCGGGATGAGGGAAAGGGGATTTAGGGTTAGGGTTAGGGTTAGGGTTTCAGAATTAGGGAAAGGGGCTTTAGGGTTACGGTTAGGGTTTCGGAATTAGGGAAAGGGGTTATAGGGTTAGGGTTAGGGTTAGGGTTAGGGTTAGGGTTAGGGTTTCGGAATTAGGGAAAGGGGCTTTTGGGCTAGGGCTTTAGAATTAAAGAAAGGGGCTGGTTAGGGATTCCATTTTGGGATGAAGGGAAATGGAAGGGCCATCGGGATGAAGGAAGGGGCTTCGCCGCTGGAGAGAAATCTGTTGAGATGAGAAACGATTGAGCGGACGGGAAGGAAGGGGCGACGCGGCTGGAGTGAAATCTCTTCTGATGAGAAATGACCGAGAGGACCTTCGGAGCAGCGTGGGAGAGAAACAGAGAGGTCTTCAGGGCTACTCCAACCACAACCAACGCCAGGGGAGAGCTTGAAATGTGTTTCAAAACAGAGAGAAGGAGGGAGAGCTCGGGGCACTTCGTCAGGGGTGTTGTTTCGAAACAGATGAAAGGGAGAGAACCAAATATGTTTCGATAATAGAGAGAAGGAGGGAGGAGCTAAATCCGAAATTTGTTGAATTTGAAATTCGGAATAGAAACGACGTCGTTAGCGTTTTTCCACGTCAGCCGACTCCCCATCGCTTACGCGAAACCGACTGCACCCAGCGTTTTTGTTTAAATAGTTTCTCTTCAACATAAGAAAAAAACTTTATCTTATGGTTGGTTGGTTTTGCTTTATCATTCATATCTTTTTATTGGATATTATGACTTGATGCATGTGGTCTAATTCAAATTTAATACAATATTTATTTTTAAAAATATTTTTAGTCAAATTTTTTTTATTAAAACTCAATAAAATATATTTACTTTTTTAGTTACTTATTTCAATTTTTTTTAATTTTTAATCTAAAAAAAAAATGAGTCAAAAGTGAGGTCTTTTGTCCATCTCCACGAATCAAGGTCTCCTCAAATAGTGTAACCACGATACTACGCACCGGCGATAAGGACATCATGTCATTACAGGAAGACTTCAAGGAGCCCAGTCGGTACGGATAAGTCATCACCATGGAAGACTTTCTAGATAGCAATCGGTGGAAATTTGTGTATATCGAGAAACGAAGAGATTGAAATTTCGTCTACTTCACGGCCTGCTCTATTGACCCCCCATTCACGCCATAGAAATTCATAGAAGACTTGTATGCTGCCTTGGATCTTAAGATAAATTAAGATGATCTGTAATTAGTAATATTTTGTGAGTTTTATTGAGATATATTTAAATGTACATAGATTAATATATGTATTGAAATGTATGAAATAAATTGAGATTGATTTAACTTTTTTATAAAAAATTAAAAAAATAAAAGATTCCATCAATAATTAGTTTGAGATGAGATGAGTTGAATTGAGTTTAATAATCAAACACACCCACTATTTGGAAGATTGGATAGTTTCATTTTATCTCATCTTATTTCCTTTCCAAAATTTATTCAAATATTAACACTTTTCAATTTAAAATTTTTAACTTTTTCATTAAATTATTATCTAATCATTACAACTTTTCTAAATTTCAAACAAAATACAAAAAATATTTATATTTCTTTAAATTCCAAAACTATTCATTACTATTCACAAAATATTTCGTTACCATTTACAGATTTCTCTATGCTTCAGATATTTTGTTTCTGGTTGTAATAATGCACTATTGGAGCGACCCAACGGCGGGCTACAAAAAGATCGGCTCAAGTTCAATTTGTGTGTTATTTTGAAGTTTATAAAATTTTTATTAGTGTTTGTATTTAGATAATGATTATGTAATGATTATATAAAAAAATTAAAAATTTTAAAAAAATTTGTGTTTAAGTGATATTTGAGAATATAATTACAAGAATTTTGAAAATTCTAAATCTCATCTATATGTCCAAAGGAGCCTTTAAGTCTCTTATCTAAAATCTAGAATACTAATTTGTGTGGACTTATTTTAATTTATGATATCATGTTTCATATGAAAATATCTCATAATATATCTGGTCATAGATGTAAGTTTTTGATGAATGAATGATCACAATTTTTCTAAAAAAAATATTTTCTGAATGTGATCCTTGACTTGAGTCGTCTTGAATTGCATCACCTAATTAGAAACTTTTTTTTTTTTTTAATCAACAACCATAAACTTCATTTCAACTTTAAAATCTTATATTGGCTTAATAGTTTCTAATCATCTAAAAAAAATTAGGGTAACTGAACTAGCTTCACTTTACCTTATTTCAATTTTAAATGCTACTTGGGTGAGGAGTAATGATAACCATTTTTATTATTTTTTTACAATCATTTTTTAAAATCAGAATATTTATGTAAAGTGATATTATTTTTAAAAGTTATTTTATAAAAATATTTTGCATTTAAATGCTACTGTGGTTCTATAAGAATTATTAAAAATAATTGTAGTGTACCCTTTTCTTTTGTAAATTAAGTTGTTATCAAGTACGGTCTGCGCCAAAATTTAGAACAAAATATTTCAATATGAGTACATTTTAAGATAGTCATTATGTAAATAAATTATATATATAATTATATTTTAAAGTCTTAAAAATATCATTACAAGTTTAAAAACACGATAAAAATGGAGATTGAGAGACTAAACTCGAAAGCGGTTTGAAAGTAAACCTCCACATTTTTTCGGTTCTCTTCGATTATTTCTTGCTTTCCGGTTTCACTTTTTACTCGTTATGCCTTTTGTCTGTAATTCTTATTTATTTACATTTGGTTAGTTGTTGAAATTTTATATTTTAATGGGTTTGAACCATGTCTTTCTATGACATTTTTTTTGTCTTATTATAATGTTGTTCTTCACGTGGAGCTGTAAGATTTTCTATTCAAAGATTCCAAGTTCACACACCAATTGTCAAAAGTCACAGCAATTGTCGGCCACACTCAGAAAGAAATCGTAGAAATCAACGGCCATTTCTCTTGTTTCAATCTGAAAACTCAAAAAGTGAGTCAAGGTCTTCTCAAATAATTCAACGGTGATAATAATCGGTGGAAATATGTGTATTATATGTCATCAGCATGGAAGACTTTCTAGATAGTAATCAGTGAAAATATGCGTATTAGAGGGAGAAAATAAGAGACGAAAATGTAAAACAAATTAAAGATATAAAAAGTTGAAAAATGCATTAGTTAAAGGGATTTTATAAAAATAAATTTATAATTGATATAATTTAATATAGTATGTTAGATTATAAAATTATTTTTATTATGAAATAGATTTAATATATTACATAAAACTACGTTCGCTTTTTAATTTACTTGTGTGAAATCTCTATGTAACCATTTCACTTTTCTAAAAAGTTATATGGTGTCCATTAATTTGTCGTTAATTTGTAGCCATAGGATGCCAACTTAGATGAAATGCATAGCATTTGTAGAATATATTGAAAAAATAATAATATTTACAATCGTGCGTAAGCGCATCATAGTTTTTTTTTGAAAAAAAGAGTAAATATAGGACTCATATGAAAAAAATTAATTAATTTTTTAATAGTGAACCTCACTTTTTTTTAAATGATTACGCGGCACTTGCGAACTCTACGATTATATGTAGTATTACTCTTTGGTGAAAGATAAATATTTTCTGATACATTGTTTTAGAGTGTTACAATAATATTAAAATTTAAAATTATATTAATTTATAATATGTGTAATATATATAGCATAAAAATTAAAAAAATTATAATATATTTAATATAAGAAATTAAATATATATATTTCACTTTTGTTTAGTCCAATTCGATTTTCAAATCTTGAAAATCGATACCAAACTAGTTTTTAATTAGTTTTGGTTTCTAGGAAACCGACCAAACCGATCAGATTCTTTTCAGTTCAATCGTTTTGATCAGTTCTTATAGTACTCTTAGTTTTTAACCATATAAAAAAAAATTTAGGGTATGTGGACTAGCTTAATTTTATCTTATTTCCATCTTAATTAATGTTACTTGGGAGAGGAGACCATAATTCAACTTCGAACTTTTTCAAAGTCTAGGATTTATCAAGTAATTAAATCAATTAGGTAATGCATGAAGAAAAAATCTACACAATCTCTTATTATTCACACAACATCCACACATTATATTTTTTTTAGTTTTTATTTTTTTTTATTTTATTAAATATTTAATATATGAATAGTGAATAGAAGAATTGAATTAATTTAAAAAGAATAAACTCACAAAAAAAAGTATTAAAAAATTTAAAAATTTTAAAAAATATGATATATAAAGATTGAAGAAGTTGTGTAGTATTGGTTTGGATTGTTTACAGCGAGAGAGACTTTTTGCAAAGTTCTAACACCCGGGTAGAAGCCTTTTTATATAAAGTTGTCATCAACGGTGATCAGTGTACCATCTTTCTTAATACACTTTTTGTACAGTTCTTGATGGTATACACTGAATGTAGGACATGGAATAAAGAAAGAATGAAGTTTCCAAGCAACTTTTAAAGCTGGTGTTAAGTTGAGTTGAATTGAGTAGAGTTGTAAATATAATATTTTGTAGATCTCATTTGAATGTGTTTAACTTTTTAAATTGAAATATACGAAATAGATTGAGGTAAATTTAACTTTTTTTTATGATAAATTAAAAAAATAATGAATTCTATCAATAATTAATGTGATATAAGTTGAGATAAGCAACGATCAAACACAACCAAAAAGACACAGAAGGACAAAAACATAAAAAAACACTAAACTAAAAGCACAAAACGACACAACTCTATGACACAGGGACAAAATAGTAAGTAAGTTACTAAACCAAAAAACACTATTCGTATAGCGGCTTTTATAATCTTAGGTATAAAAGTACGGAATTGGCCAATAAAGTTATGCAATGAGATAATGATAAGGTATCTAAATGTGCAAGAGAGAAAAATAGTTTTGAGACTTTTATAAAAATGATCTCTCTTGAAGTTGTTGTAGACCACACAAAATAAATGAATAATAATAATAATGTGATTTAAGGTAAGTTCAGCCACGGGAAGTTTCAAGCCAAATTTGAAAATTGTTTGAACTTCTCGCTACTGCTATGGTAAACACAAAACGAGTAATTTTGTCGTGCGATGGAATTCATATCATAAAGGACTTGTAAGAAATTTATTTGTATTAATTTTTAAATAGTGAAATTGGTTTGTTGTAGATAGACTGTCCCGGAGTGGTAATTTTACCAGCTTTAAAGAGTAATTTAAATAGTTTCTCTTCGACATGAGAAAAAAACTTTATCGTTGGTTCGTTTTGCTTTATAATTCGTATCTTTTTATTGGATATTGTGATTTGATGCATTTGGGCTAATTTAGAATTTAATACAATATTTATTTAAAAAAATATTTTTAGTCAAATATTTTTCCTTATTTAATTATTTATTTCAATTTTTAATTTTATTTTAAATTTAAAATAAAATAAAAAATGAGTCGAAAGCGAGCTGATCTTTTGTCCATCTACACGAATCAAGGTCTCCTCAAATAATGTAACCATGATAATATGGACCAGCGATAAGGATATCATGTCATTACAAGAAGACTTCAAGTCTTCAAGGAACCCAGTCGGTATGGATAAGTCGTCACCATGTAAGACTTTCTAGATAGCAATCGGTGGAATGTAGATCGAGGAAGGAAGAGATCGAAATTCCGTCTACTCTCACGGCCTGCTCTATTGACCACCATTCACGCCATAGAAATTCATAGAAGTTATATGCTCCATTAGGATGCTAAGATCAATTGAATTGATCTGTAATTAATAATATTTTATGAGTTTTATTGAAATGTGTTTAAATATAAATAAGTTGATATACATATTTAAATGTATAAAATAAATTGAGATGAATTTAACTTTTTTATAGAAAGTTGAAAAAGTAATGGATCTCATCAATGATTCGTTTGAGATGAGTTAGGTTGAGTTCAACAATCAAACACATCCAACTGTTTGGAAGATCGGATGGTTTCATCTTATCTCATTTTATTTCCTTTTAAAAAATTATTCAATTATTAACACTTTTCAATTTAAAATTTTAAACTTAATTTTTTATCTAATCATTACCTAATCATTAAAATTTTTTCAAACTTCCCAACAAAATACAAAAAATAATTATATTTTTTCAAATCTCAAAAAAAAAAAAAAAAATTTAAACAAAATTTTAATTTTATAATATTTTTATTCAATTTTTTCTCTCTCATTTTTCAAAATTTCATAAAATATCATAACTCAAACTATTCATTACTATCGACAAAATATTTCACTACTATTTACAAATTTCTCTATGCTTAAGATATATATTTTATTTGAGGTTGTTGTAATGCACTATTAGAGCGACCCTAACGCGGGCCACAAAAAGATCGGCTCAAGTTCAATTTGTGTGTTATTTTGATTCTTGAAGTTTGTAAAATTTTCATAAGTGTTTGTATTTTGATAATGATTATATGAAAAAGTTAAAAATTTAAAATTTAAAAGTATTTTATGTTTAAGTGGTATTTGATAATATAATTATGAAAATTTTGAAAATAAAAAATCTCAATGTCCAATTTGTGTGGACTTTTATGTATAATAATTAAATATGAGATACGCATGAGATTTGTTAATTAATTAGATCACTTTCTACTTACAAGTATCCACGCTGTTGGTTTGTAATAGTTTGATTTGCGAGAAATGTTCAAAATTAAATTCTTTTCTAAACCAAAATTTGAAGTAGGTGTCCCACATCCAACTTCAATTTGACTTATATAAAAATGTGTAAGATTCCTCGTGTACCCCGTGCCACCTTGATTGGCCCTCTCTTAACTCGAGATGAAAGCAAAGGAAGTTGGTTAAAAATTTTAAGCAAAAGATTTAAAACAATGATTAGCTAAAAATCAAGGAAGTTGGCCAAAAATCAATGATTCAAAAGCTAGCTTGCTCTTTTTGTCCATCACCAATCATGAGTCAAGGTCTTTTCAAATAATGCAACGGTGATAATAATTGGTGGAAATATGTGTATTATGTGTCATGGAAGACTTTCTAGATAATAATCGGAGGAAATATGCATATTATAAGAAGAAAGGAAGAGACGAAAATGTAAAACAAATTAAATATATAAAATTTTGAAAAATGTTTTAGCAAATTTTATAAAAATAAATTTATAAATTAATATAATTTGATATAATATGTCAGACTTTATTTAAAAAAAAAAAAAAACTCTCCTGCTTGGATGCATGTGGGCTAATTCCGAATTTAAATAGTTTCTCTTCGACATAAGAAAAAACTTTATCGTTGGTTCGTTTTGCTTTATCATTCGTATCGTTTTATTGGATATTGTGATTTGATGCATGTGGGCTAATTCAGAATTTAATACAATATTTATTTTAAAAAATATTTTTAGTCAGTTTTTTACCTGTACACTCAATAATCACCTGAGTAAAACCCATCTCCTTCAAACAATACACCCTCCTTCAGAGCCCTCAAATTCAACCTCATTGTTAGTGCCACGACCGAAGTACTGTGAGAAAGCACCCTTTACACTCCCAGTATGATCCTGAACTACTCCTCCGCCTCCACAGTTCCCCGGGTTTCCCCAACAGCTACCATCGACATTAAGCTTCATCCATCCTTCCGCTAGCTTGCATCACCTGATAAGCCTTTATCGTAGTATTCTCTTTGAAAGCAGAGGAATTTGAAATTCCGAAAGAACCTGTACATCAACTGAGGATAAATCCTCTATTTTTATTAGCTCCTCAGCCTGCCTCTGAATCCAGAATTTAATGGAGAACCAAACAGCTTCTACAGTCTCCATATGTCCCTCCATGTGAGCCTTACACCGACGATACCACAGTCTCCATGTTATCAAACTCAGAATGAGGCCTATGATAGTGCCCTGTTGCAACAATTTCCTGGCACAAGCTTGCCAATGTAAAACACGTGCCCACCACGTCCCCATTGGCATGCACGGAACTCCCAGAGCCTTCGTCGCTTTCAACCAAATTTCCTTAGCAAACTCCACCTATACTGAGTACATGGTCCATCGTTTCTACCTGGTGTTGAACACAACAGTCACATTGTGATGCTAGATAAATCCCATGACCTTGCACTCTTTTATCCACAGGTAGGCATCGGAACCTTGCTTTCCACATACAGACCGTAATCTTCTTTGGCAAAACAGGATGACAAAGCCAGTCTAGCCCTTGGAACAAATCACCCTTCGCCCTGATGATGTTCCATGCACTAGCAGTCGAGAAGACTCTGTTTGTGGCTGCCTTCTATTTAAAAACATCAGGCACCTCTCTTCCGGCTATAATCTTTCGTATGAAAACCTTTGCAATCTCTGCACCCACCAGTTCCTCTAGTAAGTCATAGTTCCATGAACTATCAATCCAGCAATCCTTAATCTGAAGAGAAGGATTAGGAACAACTTGGACTTGATGACAAAGAGGGTCCTCTGCCAACCATCGATCATATGAAAAGGAAGCTTTACCCTTATGCACTCGCATCTGCATGTTTTCCCAAGCATCAGGAAAAACCATGATAATCGACTTTCAAAACCGAGAACACGCAGTCGATGTGGAGGCAAGCATGAGATGCCCCTTTGCTCGTACTTGTCAACCGACATAAGATGCCATGCAAATTTCATGTGCAGAGCCCGTTGTACCTCAGCAATGTCACGTAACCCCAAACCTCCCTCCGGGACAGGCTTACATGTGAGACCTTGTATTTCAGTATATTTTTTTAATTTAAGTATTATTTTATTTAATTTAAAAATTAATTTTCTTATTTTATTTTATCGAGTTTAACATTGGTTTAATTTTTTATTTTTTTTAGGTGTGAAATTTATTTGATGTGCTCTCTTAATATTAATTAGAATTTTCATTTAAATTGCTCTTTGTTTTATTTTATTTTATTGTTGGACTTGAATTATTTTATTTATTAATAATGAGTTTTAGTGTTTTTATTTAAACTTTTATTGATTTTTATTGTGCTTTTTTTTCATTTGTTGAACTTATTTTCGGACTGGGCTGCTTTGTCTTTATTTTTATTTTTATTTTTCTGGGCCCAGCCCATGTGGACTTATTTTCGGACTGGGCTGCTTTCTTCTTTTCTTCTCCTGCGCAGCGCCGACTGTTTCTCTCATTTCCTGCTCTGTTTTCGGTCTCTACCTTACCGTGCGATAGCCTCTACTCAGGGGTGGCTCAATATATTTTGTGGCCTAAGGCGACCATCAAGTACTTGATAATTTAATTTAAAAATGATAATAATATTTAAGTATTAAATATTAAAATTTTCTGAAATGCAAAACAAATATTAATATTATTCTGAATAATAATATCTATTAGTAATATAAGAATTTGAAAAGGAATCTAATTTTTCTATAAATAGAATAATATCCCTTATCCATATATATACTTCTTTTAATACTTCATTATGAAAACAAATAAGGCAATCGATATCAAAATAAACATCATATTTTATAAAATATTCAAGAATAATATATCATTATTTTGCTACTTCTATTCCAATTTCACTATTATCTGAAAATTTTGTACATTTTGAATAAGATTCTTTTTAGTAAAACTTCTATATTTACTCTTTTTTTAACCAAATTTTATCATTTAAAATTGATTTTATTTTAGGTAAAAAACTTTCCATCTTTTATGCTAACCGATATTTTTTTTATAATTTATTTTTTAGGATTATATTATACTTTTCTTTTTCTTTTGAGGCCTACTCAAGGTGGGAGCCTTAGGCGGTGGCCTCAGTTGCCTACCCCTTGAGCCGGCCTTGCCTCTACTTCTCTTCTCCTTCATTTGAATTTCCTGTTTCTTCGTTCGGTTTTACCACTGGTTTGCCGTCTGCTGCACCATTCTTCCTCTCCATTTTATTTTCGGTTCCTTCTCTCCAAGTCTGTGATTTTGCAGGTAATTTTCGGTTCATCCTCTCCTTGTTTTCGGTTTATTTTCGGTTCATTCTTGTTATTTTCGGTTCTTCTATTTTTTTTTTTTCTTTAGCATCTGCTGTGTTCCTTCTCTATTTCGGTTCCTCCATTTTTATCTATATTTTTCTCCATTGCAGGTCTATCTGAGAGCGTCATTATTCTTCTTCCTCTTATTTTTTTTTCTTTCTTTTCGGCATTTTCATTTTGGTTGATTCTTGTGCTTTATTTTCATCCATAGCCGTGTTCTATTTTTTTGCCTCAGCCGTGCTCTGTTTTTCTGCCCATTGACGTGCTCTATTTTTTTACCCATTAAACCGCGTGTTTCACTCGGCTTTTGAGTATTGTTACTGTTCGTCGTGGGTTACATTTTTTTTCAGTCAAATTCTTCTAGTGTTATTTCAGTTAATCAGTTCATTTTATTTCGAAAATATCACTTCAAAATTTTCTTATTTTGAAAACTCTTTTTCTTCCCAAAAATTATAATTTTTGGTAATTTTATTTCGAGCTGATTTTGGCATTAAATCTGGTGTTCGTGAGCTTGATATTTCTGAGATTTGCATTTAAGCACTGTAAGTATTTTTTTCAAATAATTTTTGAGATTTAAATGTATTTTATGGTATAATGGTTTCTATTACTAATATTATTATGCAATTTTAGAAATATTCCGTATTTAATAGTTATGTGGATATTGAGGAATTTAAGAAATGATGATATTTTAGAATTATGAAAAATTTTAGGTTTTTGGGAAATTAAAATCGGTACTTTAGGTGTAATATGAGATTTATATGTCCATTGGAGATTTATTTAAATTGCATGAATTTTTATAGGTGACGATTCACAATTATTCAGTTCTGTTGTGGAGAATTTTTGAATAAACTAAGAAGTCCAGGTAAGCGGGATTCCTATGCTAGATTTGCATAAAAAGAAATGAACTGAGGTTAGTTCGTAAAAATGTGCATTTTGTTTTAAAAAGAAAAGGTGAAAAACAACATCAATATATGTTTTGCATTTATTCATGAGATATGTATGAACGAGAAAAGAAATATTTTTGACATGAAAAGTGTAGACATAAGTAATATTTGACATATTTCTGAAATATGTAAAAGAACGAATATGATATCAATGAGATTTTTATACATGTGATAAGAAATTATTTGGATCTGTCTTTGATAAAAAATGGAAATGATATGAATATGATTAGCACATATTTTGATATGATATGAATATGAAAAACTTTTGGTATACTTATCTGTTTGATTTTGATTCTGAATATGGTTATGATATGATGATACTGGTTCACATGATATGGTTGGTACCAACATGATATGATATGAGTGTACCTACTTTGGAAACAAATTAGTCTTTTACGTGTTCTTTCCTGTGTGCATACTCGGGACTTCGAGATTGAAAAAGAGGAAGTTTCACAATATGATACTGCCTGATTTGACCACCGGGGATAGCACAACCCTATCACGGAGGTTAAACATAGTATATGATATGATACGATATGATATGATATGATATAATAAGATGAAGACGTTCAGTTATGTTATGTCAAAGCGTTTTTGAATAAGAAAATGGTATTTGAATATGAAACAAATATTTGAATATGAACAATTGGTTTTTTTGAAAATGAAAATAATTTTTGAATATGAAAGGTATCTTTAAAAATGAACAGTTGGTCTTTGGGTATTAAAAGATTGAAAAGTTGCTCTGATTTTTTGATAATACGTTTCTGAGATCTATATATGAAAATGAAATGTTTTGTTTCTGCATACCGAACTTTCTAAAAAGGCTCATGTTTACATACTAGTATATGTTCTTATCTTATTGAGTTGTTGATAACTCACCCCTTTATCTTCATAATATTTTCAGATGATTTTGGACATTTCAGCTGAGGATCAAGACTGTGAAGTACTGGGTGAGATGACTTGAGAGTAGTGGATTAAGAATAGAAAGCTTTCGATGAGTATTGGCGATTTTGTTAAGAAATTTCATTGTGTTATGTTGTCTTGGCGTTTTGAAGAATTGATTATATTGAGAAAATTAGTTTGAATCCAAATTCCTTTATAGTATTGAGAATTTGGAGTCTATAATTATATTGTTGAAATGTGGGTTTAAGTGCCATGTGGAGAAGTTGATATTTTTTTTGGGTTACTGTATCAAGGATTTGACATATGGATTTGTGTGGTTAATTAAATTTAAAGTGTTTACGTTTAATTTGAAACTTTTGGAAGTATATTAGCAGTGTTAGAGTTGATTATTGGGTAACATGAGTTAACTCTCCAGACCCTCGGGACTGGGGTGTTACAATTGATATCAGAGTTAAGGTTCAAGATTCTGCAGATTATAAATTACGAAGTTTTGGACCTCTATAAGTTTAGAAAGTAATTCCAATTTTTAGGAATTTGAGGACTAAGAGATGATGATGTGGATATTTAAGGTTTGAGATTCTGCAAATTATAGTATATGAGGTTTTGAGTTAAAGGCGAGTTTAGGAAATAATTTCTGTTTTGACTTGATGTCTAGAACTATGCGAACTAAAATGATTAATCTTGATGGTATATGAGATTTTAGAATCGGCAAACTTTGAGAATGATGTTTTATGCAACTTGAGGTGTTAAATTTTGCAAATTTTATGAGTTGATTTCATGACGATTGAGGTTTTAAATTTTGTAGGCTCATTCTGTTGATTTTTACGAAATGATTTGATAAGATTGAAGGTTTAGGTTTTGGAAGGAATGTTAGATTCTGGAGGTATTATGTTACTAGGTTTGCGTGTACCTTTTAGTACTTTTATAATTTCGAAGTAGTATATATATTCATGTTTTATGATTACAACTAGTTGTATATGTTTACTGTAGGCTCTATAATTCTAGCCGTGAGACAACCAATTACTATAGGCATCCCCAAATAAATCACCGGAAAACTTTCCACAAAGCCCGAAGCCCTCAAAAGCCCACGCTTCCTTGCCAAATTAATATGCTTGGATGGAAAGATTGCTGACTTCTCTGTGTTAATAACCTGACTAGACCATTTTTCATACACTCGCAACGTTTTCATAAGCATTCTCATAGACATTTTCTCGCCATTAGCAAATACCAACAAGTCAGCCAGATATAGTAAATGGGAAATCAACGGGGCCCCCATCAGATGATAAAACTGTCCAATCTTCCCTACTTCAAATTGCCTTCTTAGAAGGCGAAATAAAATCTCCTCCATCACAAATAAATAAAGGGATAAAGGGTCCCCTTGCCGTAAACTCCGGGATGGTTTGAAAAAGTCTTTGTAGGTTCCATTCATCATGATCAAAAACCATGGGGATTTTACACATTCCGCCACCAAGCTACAAAACTTCTGAGAATAACCAAAACTACCAAGCACTCTTAAAGGGAAAACCCAATTAACCCTATCATACGCATTTGACATGTCAATCTTTAGCATCACATTTCCCCCTTGGGTTTTTCTATTTAGAGAGTGCACCGTCTCTTGCGCCAACATGATGTTTTAAAAAATACTATACCCGAGG